>ONZH01000573.1:0-124813 GCA_900303285.1 Rhinella marina | reverse complement strand
TTTCTAGGTACACAGCCTTGTACTAACAGGTCAGACGGTGTGTATTAACACCACGTATATAAAATAATTTTGCAAGCACGCAGAACGCACAGTACAGGTGCCAAATAAAATGCCTTTTTTTTTATATTTTTAGGTACACAGCCGTGTACTAACAGGTCAGACGGTGTGTATTAACACCACGTATATACAAGATTTTTGCAAGCACGCAGAACGCACAGTACAGGTGCCAAATAAAAGGCCTTTTTTTTAAATATTTCTAGGTACACAGCCGTGTACTAACAGGTCAGACGGTGTGTATTAACACCACGTATATACAAGATTTTTGCAAGCACGCAGAACGCACAGTACAGGTGCCAAATAAAATGCCTTTTTTTTTTATATATTTCTAGGTACACAGCCGTGTACTAACAGGTCAGACGGTGGGTATGTACACCTGGTATACAAAAAGGGTATTGCAGGCACACAGAACCCAGAACACTAGAGCCAAAGAAACTGTATTTAAAAAAAAAAAATGTACACAGCCGTATACTGCCAGAAGATCAGATGGTGCATATACACACTAGGTATATAACAGGGTTTTGCAGCCAAAAAGAACGCAGAACAGTAGTGCCAAATATAGTTTGGTATGTAGCAGAGCACCTAATACACCACTAATGCCTCTCTCTGTCCCTACTCCAGCAGCTATCCCTGAATACAGCAGCCGTTCTCTGCAGAGTGTATATGGTAGTAAAGCTATCACTGTACTGCACTATAGTAGCCCTGATAAGGGCTTTTAATCACGCTCCTGCCTGTCCAACAGCTAAAACCTATCTCTCCCTTCTCCAGCCTCTGTCCCTGACTAAGTTCACGCAGCATATGCGAACGAGCAGGAAGAGCTGAGTTTTTATGATTTGAGGTCACGTGGTTTTTCCAGCCAATCCATGTAGACGCCGTTTTCGCGCTGCCAGCGTGCTCCGCGGGCCTGTCATACCCCCCCTGCATGGTGATTGGTGGAAAAAGAGCGCCAGGGAAGGTGGGAGGGGAAACGAATTCTAAGTGCGCCATCGCCGTTATACTCGATCGAAATCGAGTATGCCGAATAGCGTAGTATTCGATCGAATACCGGCTCGATCGAACACTACTCGCTCATCTCTAGTGACTACCTCTTGAAGCTCATCAAGAGAATGCCAAGAGTGTGCAAAGCAGTAATCAAAGCAAAAGGTGGCTACTTTGAAGAACCTAGAATATAAGACATATTTTCAGTTGTTTCACACTTTTTTGTTAAGTATATAATTCCACATGTGTTAATTCATAGTTTTGATGCCTTCAGTGTGAATCTACAAGTTTCATAGTCATGAAAATACAGAAAACTTTTTGAATGAAAAGGTGTGTCCAAACTTTTGGTCTGTACTGTATATCAAAATGTTCGTCATCAAATAGGGAACCCATTGCAATAATTTGTGTGTCAGTTTTAGTATTTAAAAAATAAAAATCTATAATTAAAAATTATTACTTTTTTATAAGAATTTGTGGTTTTCGTCCAAATTAAACCTAAAAAAATATAAAAAATCTTTAAAAAAAAAGCATTCTAATAAAAAGTCAAGTAAAGTCAAGTAAAGTGTCAAGTAAAAAAAAATTGCATAAATTATTTTGGTATTCAAACAAATAAAAAAAAATTAGTCACTAAACCACCATGTGCCCAAATCACAAAAAGTTGCCTGGACATTCAGGTCTTTTATAGGTCCGGTCATGAAAGGGTTAAGGAAACCCTGACTCTAATCCTGACTGACTACCAGTATGAACAGGCCTCAAAGGTAGGTGAGTTCATACACAGGATCTAAACCAAACTGACCTTATAGGATCCTGGAACTAATGACAGGAATGAGTCTACCTGTTCCTCCAACAGGAAGGATGAACAGGAGTCTCCCTCAGGCCAAACTACTGCTTCAACTTAGTGGTTCAGCGATTTCTCAAAACCTACCCCAATTTGCCTGAGCTGCTGGTAAAGATGCGACGCCTGTGTGCCCATTTCTGAAAGTCACCTACAGCTTCCGCCGGTCTGGCAATGCTGCAGCAGCGCTAACACTTGCTGGCTCACTAACTGCTATGCGACCTAAGCACGCGCTGGAACTCCACCTTCCACATGTTGGGCAGGCTTTGTGAGCAGCAGAGACCAGTAGTGGAATACCAGTTGCAACACAGTCGGCGCCTTTCCAGTCAGCTTCCGCTCTACACAAGCGACGAGTGGGCATTGATGTCTGACCTCTGTAAGGTTTTACGCAACTTTGATGAATTTACACAGATGGTGAGCGGCGATAATTCTATTATCAGCGTAACCATCCCACTTTTGTGTCTACTAAAACGCTCACTGCTCACAATAAAGGTGGACGCTTTGCATGTGGAAGAGGTGGAAATGGGGACAGACGCTACACAGGGTGATAGCTAGACCACTCTCGGTTCATCTTATCAGCGCGAATTGGAGGAGGAGGAGCAGGAGACGGTTGCCCCCATAGCAGGTTTACCCCATCTCTTTGGCGTCGATGGGCCAAAGAGGAGAAAGAGGACGAGGAAATTGAGAGTCATCCTCCTGGTGAGGAGAGAGAAGCCTTGTCTGTTGGGACTCTGGCACACATGGCTGACTTCATGCTATGCTGCCTTTCCCGTGACCCTCGCGTTATACGCATTTTAGCCAACACCAATTACTGGTTGTTCACCCTTCTCGACCCCCGCTACAAAGAGAACTTCTCGTCTCTTATTCCTCTGGTGGAGAGGACTAGCAAAATGGTGCAATACCAGAAGGCCTTTGTAGAAAAAATGCTCCAAAAATTTTCAGCTGACAACGCTGGCGGCAGAGTACGTAGTTCCTTGGGCACCTGAGGAAGGGAGACGAGGGGAACACACAGCAGTTCTAACAGAAGCAGGGCGACACTCTCCAAGGCCTGGGACAGTTTCATGACACACCGCCAGCACCCTCACCCTGATGAGCGGCCTAGTGTCACAAGGAGGGAAAAGTTTTGGAAGATGGTAAAGGAGTACCTAGCTGACCGTGTCAACGTACTCAGTGATCCCTCTGTGCCTTATAATTATTGGGTGTCTAAGCTGGACACGTGGCACGAACTGGCGCTCTATGCCTTGGAGGTGCTGGCCTGCCCTGCCGCCAGCGTTTTGTCGGACCGGGTATTTAGTGCCACTGGGGGCATAATAAGTGATAAGCGCATCCGCCTGTTAACTGAAAATGCTGACAGGTTGACGCTTATCAAAATGAACAAGGCCTGGATTGGCCCTGACTTCGCTACCCCACCACAGGAAAGCGGCTTAACATTAAGGAACCTTAAATGTGGCTTTTAGGGTGTATTGAATACACTGTATTTCCATGCACCCCTTCCTCTTCTCGTCCCCTTCCTCCTCTTCCTCCATCATATCAAACTGCTTATTAGGCTGCCCTCGCCTTTAAATATTTAAGAGGTTCACCGGCAGGCCCTCACCCCTAATTTTTTAACCTAAAAAATTAACCTCACTCTGGTCCTCCTCCTGACATGTTGACCTAACAAGAACCTGTCTTGCACCGCCTTGCAAACTGGGACATGAAGCTAGGAGTTTTAGATGAATTTTTTTATTCTGCTCTGCCAGCATATACAGTTTCACCACGCCCAGAGCCATGGCCTCTGCGTGCACCATCAGCAGCAAGCCCACTTCCCTGTCCCTTACTGAAAAATTGTGTATGAGCAGAAACATTTCACCGAATGGCAGAAATATTTAGAATGCGCAAACGTTATGCAGCAGACGAAGCACAGGTAATGTCACATTACCTGTGCTGCGTGTGCAGTATAACGTTTGCGCAAGGAGGCACATATAATGTAGGGCTAGAAATTGGGTAGGCAGGGCTAGTTGTTCTGTTTAAAAGACCCAAAAGTCCTTTTAAGGACTATTGTTATATCTGGCTGCAAAATTTTTATTCTTGGGGTTGCAAAATTAGCGCAAGTTTGCCTAATCTTAACACCAGCTGCGCAGCGTGTGCAGTACAATGTGTATCCTAAATACCTGACATCCATTGCATTTCTTTCTGCCGCTAATAAAGGCGACATTACATGTGCTGCATGTGTGGTATAATGTTTGTTTATCCTAAATACCTGACATCCATGGCCATCTGAGTGCCAGATACCCTAGCAGTCCACACACCATCAGTTGTGAACTGTGCTTTAGTACATGTGTGTTTGTCTTCGTCTCTCAGCTCCTGATGATACGCGGAGTCGGTTTGGTTCTGCGGGGAAACGCGTCGAGTTAGAGACAGATACAGACTAGGATGGTCTGTTTGTACTCCTGCTAGCTGTGTTTGGGGGATAGTCTTTGTGCATTAAGATTTCCCCTAATAGTTACTAAGCAGGGAGGGTATTTTTGCCAGCCTGGATGTTTAAGTGCATATGCAGGTGAACTGATCCCTTTGACTGACTATATGGCGGTACTGGTATAACAAATACTTTGACTGACTATATGGCGGTACAGGTATAACAAATCCAGAGACTGACACCTTTTGTTCGATGCACCAACTAATATATTTTTGTGACATGAGGTGCACCGATTAGCCTGTAGTGATATGACAAAGGGTCTTGTCAGGCCCCATTTTTAATCTGTGATATAATAAAGAATTATTTTAGCGTTCTAATCAGGCGGTGAATGAGTTAATTTTCTGAACGTCTATTTCATATCAGTCCCAGTGTGAACTAGTCTTTTCAACAGAAAAACTAGCCCTGCCTAGCCAAATCCTATCCCTATACTATCTGTCCCTCCTTGCGCAAACGTTATACAGCAGACGCAGAGCAGGTAATGTCGCCTTGATTAGCTGCAGGAAAAATGACACCGGATGTCAGGTATATAGGATACAGAAACGTTATAATGCACACGCAACACAGGTAATGCCGCCCTGATTAGCGGCAGTAAAAATAACACCGGATGCCAGGTATATAGGATACAGAAACGTTATAATGCACACGCTGTGCAGGTGGTGTTAAGGTCAGGCAAACTTGCGTTATTTTTGCCCCAAAAGAAAAAACATATTGAAGCCAGATATAACAACAGTCCGTAAAAAGGGCTTTTGGGTCTTTTAAACAGAACAACTAGCCCTGCCTAGCCAAATCCTATCCCTACACTATCTGTCCCTCCTTGCGCAAACGTTATACAGCAGACGCAGCGCAGGTAATGTCACCTTGATTAGCGGCAGAAAAAATAGTAACGGATGTCAGGTATATAGGATACAGAAACGTTATAATGCACCTGCGCAGGTGATGTTTAGGTCAGGCAACCTTGCGCAATTTTTGCCCCCCCCAAAAAAAATAATATATTGCAGCCAAATATAATAGCCCTTAAAAGGGCTTTTGGGTCTTCTCAACACAAAACTAGCCCTGCCTAGCCAATTTCTATCCCTACACTATCTGTCCCTCCTTGCAGCAGCTCTTCCTGACTCAGACTGAGCCAGGTCACATGTCACCGGGTGCTATATAGCACCCGATGATGCGTTCCCGGCCAGCCAATCATTGTACTGCCAGTAGCCAACATGGCTACGGCTTTACAGTGAATGCCAGTACCTACCCGCGAGCATGGCCGAACACCACGTGGTCCCGAGCGCCGCCATGCTCGCTCAACACTAATCAATAGAAAGGACTACACTCATCTACAAGTATGTTCAAGAATAGAACCTACACAGAGATTTGTGGATCGGGGACACGAATACAAAAAAAAAACTATAACAGATGCATTGATATTCCTATGGAAATGAATGCGTCAGTGTGCTATCCATGAAAAAAATGGATAAGATACTGAAGAAAAATACAGTCATAAGCACGAGCCTTTAGTGTATTCCACTGATTATAAGGATTTGTGGGTTTCCACATTGCGGCTGTGGGATGATAGTGTGTCATGTGGCATACCCCAGCTGTTTACTATAAGTTTTTATCTGTACTTAATTCAAAAGTTGCATTTTTGCAGCACAGTACTTGGCCACATGGCACATCACTGCAATGTGAAGAAGTATGTTCACATGGCATATACTGTATGTTGTATATTTTCTGTCATGGATTTACATGTGGAAAATCCACAACGTCTTATAGTAGCAGCATGAGTGTATGAGATTTTACAACATTTTATTTACACATTTGTGGAAAATATCCACTATGGATTCCAGACATTGACGTCTGCTATAAATTTCATCATTTGCAATGTAGTGGGGGAAATCAGCAGAAAATCCACAGTAATTACACTATGAATTCCGTATTTGGTGTGGATTTTGCTGCTGTGGAATTGAGCTGCATTGAGGATGAGCTGTGGATTTTCCACTGCAAAAAAATCTGCAACAGACCTGTCTGGAGAGGAGATCATCGAAGAACACATTCACACTGTGGGTATACGGTGCAAAATATATGCCCTGTAATTATGGAGTGGAAAATCAAGAGCATTTTACCTTATGAGCAAAGTCAAAGAGAGCTCTTCTAACAGTTTTGAACCCAAAATAACATGAAAAAAGCAACAAACGTGTAGCACGTGCATTATTAACTCTCTTCCCTGGGGATTTGCAGTTATTCAAAAACCTTAAATCAGATAGGAGGGCCAGGGGAGAAGGTCATTGTTTCTGCAGCCATTAATACGTTGGCAGATGGCATGTTACATAACCCCACGTTCAATTTGTTTTGACCACATCTCCCAAGGGGTCCTTATAAAATTAGTACACTCATTATATTAGCCTACATAAGCTGCATTGTCTGTTACTGATTCAATGTAGACATGAAAATAAATCATTTGCAAGATGCTAGTATAAAATAAAAAACTGAAAGAAAGGTACTATGGCTACAACATGTGTTTGGTCTGGGGGTCTAAAAGATTTAAACCTGCAAAAAATCTCACTGAGCTAGGGATTGTATATAGGAAGTCTGACACTCATTAGACTGTATCCCAGACATACAGTCACTAACAAAGGACCTAGACTACAATGCATTCCTCATGTATTGAAGGGTTATTGTGCTGCAAGTGATGACAAAAGCAGCTTCTCCCGGCAGTGTTCATGCATTCAGCTGTCATTAAATTGCACGGCTCCCAGTGGCAAGATGGTGTCAGACTATACTTTATATGTCAACCAGCTCTTAGATAAACTATGGAAGTAGAGAGCACTGTGGGTGGCACAAAATCAAAATTGGCTATTCTGTAGGCCAGTAAATGCCCATCATGCATACTACAAACCAGTTCTTGTTTCTACAAGTATGTCCATCTGAAAAAAGAGGGCATGATCCATCATTTATGGAAAGAGCAACTGTGAACTGTACCATCAACTGTACCATACAAAGCACAAAAACATCTGAAAATATAGTCTTGGTCTGCATTTATTAATATGTGCTCTAGTTTTCCTTCCCTCAAATAGAAAGCCTCAACTACTGTAACAAAAGTGGAAATAGTCAGGAGGACACAATGCTAGATACAGTAATACCAATTACGTCTTCAAAGAAAGGTACACGTATGACAAGAACTGTTGTAGAGGATCATATCGAGCATGGGTCCTTTAACAAACAGAAACCATGAACCAATGCTAGTCTAAAAAACACTTACAAAGGGAAAAAAGATAATGTATCACATCCAGTAAAATTTAACTCTTCCTCATAGTTTACCTCTAATAATTCATGAAACGACGAAACGTCATTGTGCTTGGACCTTTTTATACTGCAAGTACTAGCAGCATACTCTTTCCTTTATGTGTATAGAGAGCAAAAGATTAAAGGTGTATAAAAAAATATTGATCACATACATCCCCAAATGTTATGTACAGTCAGTAAAATTGAAATGCATTAAAAGAGAATTAAAGAGGACTTGTCACAGAAGTGAATTATGCTCCAGTGATCAGAGCTTTAACCAGTGGACATTTATTTTCTCCTGAGAAGACCATTGTCAATGTGTCATCAACACTTTGCTCATGCACTAGGGTAGGTTTACAGCTGCTTTGGGGGCTTCATTAGGTGCCTCAATTAATCTCCCATCATAAATAGCGCAGAATACAGTAGTATTTCTTCTCGTAAAATTACATACACCGTGACCGAAACCTAGCAAGACTCCATTATAAGCCAGTGAGGTCCATTGGGCGAAGCTTCAGTCCATCATATTACAGACCCAGTTCTCTATTATTTTCAGTTTCCTGTTCCTATGAGCGAAAAACTGAAAATTATAAGGGCAGATGTGAACCTAGCCTAAGGGTACAGTCACATGGTCAGGTTTCTTGGTGCACTTTTGGAAGCCAAAATCAGGGGTGAATTCAATAAAGTCCTATCCAGTCCTTTACACTTTCTCTGCTTTTATTATTCACTCCTGATTCTGACTTCTAAAACTACTTCAGGAAACCTGACTGTACTGTGAGGGTATGTTCACATTGAGTATTATTTCCGAGGCAAAATCTGCAACGTGGTTTCTGACGTGGGTGGATTTTTATGCAGGCATCCTCTAGGTTTAGCTTCAATGAATAGAGCAAAATCGCGAACCGGTTCCCACTTAAACTTTGTGAGGGGTCAGCTCAGTAACTGCATCAAAAATGGACTTGTACATGTCTTAAAAACACATGTCTACATGAACTGTGGCATGGCCTCCCTTTAAAAACAATGGGAGGTGGCTTCAACGCAGATTCAGTCTGGTTTTCAGTACTGAATCTGCTCTGAAACCCGCATCCAAAACCCTCCATCTGAACATACCCTAATACTGATGTGTGAAACAGCAATGGCAGATAAATTGGCACCTGTATAATAGGTTTTTCATTTGCATACAGGACGCAAAATTGTCCAGTGTTCAAAGCTATGAGCATTGGTCTTAATTTCTGAAGCCAACGCATGGAGGTGCATACTGATGGTTCTTTTTTTACAATTGCATATTTGTCTTTATTTACAACATTGTTGCCTTGTCCCTCATAGAACATTTGGCTTAGCGCACGTGGCACCACAGTGTGCATGGAAGCTCCTTAGAAAGGAATCACATGTCCTCCATTTGAAACCCTTAGGAAAAAGTATCTAGAAGCGTCAGAGACACAAAAACTTTATTATGAAATATCCCTATGATTATGTGAATTTAAAGAGCCTCTGTCAGCATGATCAACTCTATTAAACCATGCAATATATTTCTTTTCTATAAAGGGTTAATAATTTCCGAGAAATATTAATTATCTTATGTAAATTACCTAGTTGGAGCACTAGGCCCATAAAACTAGAATCACCACTAGCGCAATGCCACTGTGCTCTCTGAACTCCAGACTCCCCTTTCAGTGACAGGCCTAGTCACCTCGTCTAGCTCTGTGTTCACACAGCGGTTCTGAGGCACAGTGACTTGGCGCCAGTGCAGTGGATCTGATGGGCTCAGAAAGCAGCGGTCATCAGATCTATTGCACAAGCACCAAATCACTGAGCCAACTCGGCACTTGCACTGTGGATCTTCTGCTGCTTCTCAAGCTCAAGAAACAGCCTCTGATTCACCGTGTAAGTGCTGAGTCACTGACCCTCGGCACTGCCACAAGAACGGAGGGTAGACGAGATGTCTAGCCTGTCACTCAAAGGGGAGGCAGGAGTACAGAGAGCACAGGAGGTGTTGTGCTAGTGATGCTTCTAGAGTTATGGCCAGCGCCCTGGTGCTCCAACTAGGTAATTTACATAAATATAACAATGTATTCCGGCCATCATTAACCCATAATAGAAAAGAAATATATTGTTTTACGCAGCATGATCAGCCCTACCAGGCAATATGCTTATGTTTGGTATAGGGTTGATCATGCTAACAGCGGCCCTTTAAGGAAAACTAGTTTGTCATTAACATGAAATGCCAATCAAACCACTAATCCAAACACTTCAAACCATGTGTCTGTGTATGTCTCCTTGACTTATGAAAATATCATACCAACCACTAGTCATCACCCTATACTGACTGGTATTATTCTTTACAATACACTTACATGAAGTCATCTTCAGATTATAGTTTGTTAAAATCTAAAAACCTAAAATCTAGAACAAGGCTCAAACTACAGTTATTAGCAAGCTGTTTTGTATATTAATGCATATAACTTACAAGTAAACTTTTGGTTAAAATATGACAGATCAGCATAGGTACATATGACGATGCTCCCATTTGAAAAAGCAGTTACAAATGGATTAGATATACTGCTGTATTATGAACACACGGTATACAGTTTAACATTATTTGGAACCCCTGGAACCTGAGATCCCTCAGAACAGTGGTTGAGAACTTGGGGCCAAATTGAAGAATAAAGTATATTATAAAGATTTAGAATGCTTTATGCTCTTCAAAATAAGCCTTGTTTAACTTGTTACGTGTAATGTCATTGGTACTGGCAAGGCCAGATGACGTGTAGTTTTTGAAGCAGTTTTTATATGGGAGAAGTCTTTCCTTAATACTTCATTCTTTTGTATCTTCTCTTGGCTTTGGATAAAACATTTTCATAAAAACTACACCAAAACCAGCATGCAAGCAAGTATTCTTGGCTTTGGCAATCACAGAAAAATCCAGAAAAGTCTTACCAAATGTGCACTCGCCATCATGGAC
Source organism: Rhinella marina (assembly GCA_900303285.1). NCBI lineage: Eukaryota > Metazoa > Chordata > Amphibia > Anura > Bufonidae > Rhinella > Rhinella marina. Next base: position 114,265 of record ONZH01000573.1, on the reverse strand, counting down.
CTTGTGGACAGAACCTTTGCCCTGGCTTTGTGTCTTCCAGCTCTGCAGACGTAGGGCGCACACACTTGAATGGGTCCTTCCATCAGAGCCACATACAGCACCATCCTCTTCACACAAGCAAAATCCTGTTCCATCAGAAAATGAGGAAGTTCCACTTCCAAAACTGGACCGGCTTACGCAGACCATGCCAGGAGCACATCGGGCTCTGGTCTCATCTCGTCCACCACATTCCTCTCCTTCTATGCTGAGGCACCGGTCACAGCAGTTACAATCATCTTTGGTGAGCAGCTCCGGAGCTGCACAGGTGACAGATCTGCAGGCATCTCTGACACAAGGGTCACAGACATCTGCACCTATCTCATGGATCTGGTACAAAAATAAAGATACTGGCAGCAAAAACAAGAGGTGCTGCATGTTCCTGATACCTTACTACTGACTTTGTGCTCAGGGACTGGAAGGGCCTGTTATCCCAAACAAACTGTGAGTGCTAATGGGCTCTGACAGTAAAACCATGGACAGCTGGTGCTTAGAAGCCACTCCCCTGGATCACTAATGTGCCAAAGAAGTTTGGAAAAGGACAGCTCTTTCCGTTACTCATTCAGCTACCATGTCCAGATAAACCCAGCTAATTAGATACAGTGATGTTCAAGGAAGGGCTCCTGTGGGTTCCGTTATCTTCTTCGCTCTGTAGCCAAGTGGCTATAATACCACTTTCACTAGAAGCTTCTCGTGAGAAAGAAAGCCCCTTCCAAGCTGACTGGTCTCATTGAATAGCAGTAGGGACAGACAATAGAGCTCACAAAGGCTGTGGAGCCACAAGAGAGCTCTGCTTTGGAGGCAGTTATCAAACACTAACCAGTTAAACCCGTCTAAACACAAACAATATAAATCATTCTTATCAAATATACAAGAAAGTATATAAAATATGTGAACGGAAAAATAAGAGAATCTAAGATACTACTGACAATTACAATGTAAAGCAATGTAAAGTAGAGATGAGCGAATCTATTCGCCGCTTCGTAGATTCGTATCGAATCTTGGGATTTTTCAGCTGCAAAGCGAATCCGAATATTAGGTGATTCGCTTCGCTTTTGTACGCATTCGCTACGAAGTGTGTCCTATAAATTATACGCTATTCTACGTATAATTTAGTTACTCTATATGTTGTCGCGTACGAATTCAATTCAGCGATGCAGACTTTTCCCTGGTAGTTACTCTATACGTTGTTGCGTACGAATTTAATTCAGCGATGCAGACTCCTCCCTGGTAGTTCCGCCCCTTTCTCCAGCACGGGAGGATGACGAGGCAACTCAGGAAATTAAGTTGCGCATTCGTGCGCCTCATCCCTTTTTCCCCCTTTTCAGGTTATTTGGGGAGCCCCTTGAAAGAGGGTTTTTTTTAAGGAACCTTTGCTGCTTTTTTTTTACCCATTTGGATTACAATTTTACCTATGTGGATTACAAATTGCGACTGAGTTTGGGACTCTGCTCCAGTTCTATGACAAGCGTCAGAAGAAAAGAGACTTAAACGTGTCCGTGAGCATGCTAGGTAGGTGATATTTATTTAAAATTTTTATATTATACCTATAATAATGTATTTGCACTTTAGCATATATATGTCTCGAATATTCGCTCTGCCTCTGAGGAGCACATGCCGCACGGCCTCTCCTCGTACGTGCCTGCGTATTATGTATCGCTTAGACAATAGTACGCTGAGATTCGTGAGCTATTTGTACGCTCATGCGTACGTCTTCTAAGAAGTTGTGTACATTTTGTAAATGAACGTTCGTTATTAGTGAGCAAATGTTCGCTAATAGCACATAATAACGTATATTTTGTACGCAAATACAACAAATCTATTCGTCGAATATACGAATTGTAGGAAAAGTTCGGCGAATGTTCGGCGAATAATTTTTTGAATGATTCGCTCATCTCTAATATAAAGGAATAAAAACTAAGACGTTTTTGCTTTATTATAACATACTTATATGTTATATATATATATATTATATTCGTTTTGTGCTCCCTGCCTTCAAACAGCCATAACTCTTTTATTTTTCTGTTCACATAGCTGTATGAGGGCTTGTTGTTTGCGGGACAAGTTGTACTTTCCAACGCCACCATTTAATATTGCATACGGTGTAGTGGGAAGCGGGAAAAAAATTCCAAACCGGGTGAAATTGCAAAGAAAACGCTATTCCGCTACAGTTCTACGGGTTTCTTATTTACAGCATTCGATGTGCATTAAAACTGATCCGTTACTTTCATTCTACTGGTCAGTACGAATCCGGCAATACCTAATATGTATAGTTTTTCCTGCGTTTAGATGGTGATAAAATAATTAGAAAGTTGCCCTTTTTTTTTTTTTTTTTTCCTTGTCATATATTGACCCCTATAACTTTTTGGTATTTATGTGTACAGAGCTGTATGGGGGCTCATTTTTTGCGGGGCGGTCTGAAGTTTTTATTGATACCATTCTGGGGTGTGTATGACTTTTTGATCACTTTTTATTTAATTTTTTTTAGAAAAAAAAAGGGACAAAAAACTGCGAATCGCCATTTGGACGCTTTTTTCCGCCACACAATTCGCCGTATTGAAATTTTTTTTTTATATTTTAAAAGTACGGGCGTTTTCGGTCACGGTGATACCCATGATGTCTATATTTATTGTTATTTAGGTATTTATTTTTTACTTATACGGAAAGGGGGGGTGATTTGAACTTTTATATCTTTTTTATTTTTTATATATTTTTTAACATTTTTTTTTAATTTTTCTGTGATTATTTTAAAGCTCAAATATCATCTGATCTATTGTGTTTTGTTTTTTTTCTTTATGAGCAATCATGGATTTACTAGATGCAGTTAAAACCATGAATTGCTCATTTCTTATCCTGGCCTGCCATCTAGTGGCCAGAATAAGAATTGCAGTTTGAAAACTGTAATCCTCACCAGCGAGGATTACAGTTTTCATATGGTGTACAGACACCCCGATTGGCCAATCGGGGCGTCTGTACACCACCCGGAAGCGTGGGCTTCCGGGTTCAGACGCATCCTGATGCCGTGATCACGTGTGATCACGGCATCAGAAGGCCCTGGAAGTCTCCGCAGACGGAGGTAAGATGCGGCAAGTCTCTGCTGTTAGAAACAGCAGAGACTTGCCGGCCATGACGCCCGCCGCACCCGCGAGCGGGCGTCATGTCCCCGCACCGCCCGCGCGCCGTACATGTACGGCGGCGGTCGGGAAGGGGTTAATGACCTATCCTCGGGATTGGTCATCAATATTTGATCATTGGGAGTCCAACACCAGCAGTCCCCCACCAATCAGATGTTTAAAGAGACACCTGTGCTCTTGTGAGTGCTGCCATCTCTTCACAGCTTACCAAGTCCAGTGCCATACGTTGTATAGCGGCTGTGTTTGGTATTGCAGCTCAGGCCCGTTCATTTGGATGGGACTGAGCTGTGCCTAGGCCACGCGATTGATGAACCGTTACGTCACTGGCATAGGGAGAGGCTGCAGCACCGCAGACTTTTCATACAGCTGATCATTGGGGGTGCCCACTGATCAGATATTGATGACCCACCCTGAACAAAGGCAATCTATATAAAAATCTAGGACAACCCCTTTAACCATGTATTTAAGCAGAGTGGCTTGTTAGAGCAACCAAGGCATATGCCCTCCCACCAGATCCCACCTAGCTATGTCTCTGTATAATCAAAATACTATACAGATACGTACAACCATCAAATATCAGATCTTTTTTAAAATCCACTTCTCATATCCAGGAAGTAAAACCCCGAAAGAAAGACATATATAAAAGAATGGATGCACCTGCCATATACCCTATCAGAAACACATGCTAACAGCTTCATTGTTCAGAACTCCCACACAGCCTCATTGTATTGATCAATGTAAGGAGGCATCTGACCTTGCTGCATAGAGCCCTGACCTTCTACAAGCTGCTAACCCTACTCGAAGAGTTGTTATAAAGGAATCCCCAATACACTGAACATCCTGAACCAATATCCATGCATAGCGCAGAACAGATCTGGAGCAATGACTTTCTATGGAGTAAAAACCGAGCCACAGGAAATTATCAGGAACTCATTGTTCGTTGCCCTCGGAATAGGGATAAATGACTCTTGATCATTGCCCCAATCCTCGGCCAATGTAAACAGGTTTAAATAAGCAGGCAAAAGAGAACTCTATAATAAAGTTGCATCGGTGTTGAGATTATTGTTATATGATAATGAAAGCAATTTGAGACTTAAAGGAGTAATCCAGGATTTTACTATAAGTGGCCTATCTCAGAAAATATGTAATTGGTGGGGGGTCTGACCCCCCCGAACGCCCACTAACCAGCTGTTCCCGATTTACTGCACCGGAACTACACAGCTCCGTTCATTGTACAGTGGATAGAGCTGATAATTGGAGTGCTGTAGTAAACCACTACACACCATGTGGATCTATGTAGTTTTGGCACCGACTTCAGGCACAAGGGCTAGTGCAGAGCAGATGGGGATGGGGGTGTCAGACCAACACTGACCAGATATTGATGGCGTATCCTGAGGTTAGGCCATCAACAGTAAAATCCTTTAACCCTAACAAACAATCAGAGACGGAGGTACTTATACACTCCTCCACTAATCCTTATAGTAAGGGCTCATTCAGACAGCTATATGCTGTCCGCAACGGATCCATTTTTTTGCAGATTAAACATGTTAAACAAATAAAACATGTCCTATACTTGTCAGTGAAAATCAGGATGTAGCCTCATTGAGGTCTGTGGGTCCGCAAAAATGTGGAATGCATTCCCTTTTTTGCGGACATGCTGAACGGATAAGCATTTTTGCAGACGGCATACAGTCGTCTGAATGAGCCCTTACTCCCATCTTAGAATCAGACCATACTCATACGACATTAATAATACTTAAACTGATATATAAAACATACATAAAACACCTTCCTCAAGTTAACTGACATTTCTGTACACCGCGGTGTACTGCATAAGGATTGTGAAGTTTATGAATGTGGTCGCAGCAGCAGTGAGTACGGGCAGGAGCGTAAATTGCTGCTTCTGCCCGTTTCCCCCGAAGGTTTACTAACTCCTGGCATAGCACATGATGGGTACCCTGCACCCATGTACTATGCCAGGATTAGCTGAGAGGAGCGGGCTCCTGCTTCTGCCTGCTCTGCTAAGTTAAGAGCTAACATGCAGGACTCTCAGCTTAGCGGAGCAGGCAGAAGCAGGAGCTCAGCTAATTCTGGCATAGCACATGAGTACTGGCATGGTCTCCCTGGCAGATTGATGAGATGTTTGTGAACTTTTGAACAAAATAAATCACTGGGTTAATTGGGTGTTTTATGTTAAAGGGGTTGTCCGAGTTATGAAAAAAAAATATATAGTACTTTAAATCTGATGGGCAGCAATATATAACTAAGTTAAGCAAGTTTTAGGCAAAAAAAAAATCTCTATTCCCTCATTTCCCTGGTTCTCTTCTGGCCTTTGTTTACCTGCAGTAATACCAATCTCTGCCCCTCCCCCCTCTCTGTAAAGGGAGTGAATACAAGTGCTGAGTGACATGTCTGCCTGCTGGAATACTCAGCAGCATGTTGTATGTGTAGGACTAAAAGTCCCAGCTGTACAATGACACTGCTGATACACACAGGATCTCCCCCCTACCTGTACTTGTACTTTGCATCTCCTTCAAATCAGCTTCAGTGTCAGCTCTGTGTCTGTAGGGTGAGGAGGGCAGATCCTGTGTCTCTTTACATCTGCAGCTGCTGGTGTAAAGCCCTCAGTGTGTTCTGGCTAAAAGGGTTAATGTTTTATCGAAAGGAATCCACGCAGAGAGCAGATAGCAGCAGGGCAAAGAGGGGGCGTGGCCAGTGACGTCTCGTGTACAGACTGTTATCTGATCTCTGAGGCTTGTGCACGAAACATCACACAGCAGGGAGATAAGCTGACATCACAGGCCATGTGACCCTGAGTTAAATCTAAGAAACCAGCAGCTTTAGAAGCAGAAAGTGTATGGAAAAGCTGTTGTATTTGACTAGTTAGAAACATACAAAGGACAAAAAAATAACTCGGACAACCCCTTTAAGTCGTATTCTTTGTTTAGTTGTATTCTTTTTTTATTTAATAGGTTTTCTTCATAACCCCTTTTTTTATCCCCATAAGCCTGGACCCCTCAAACGAGCCTCCCTAGAGTCACTCGTGATAGTAGGGAGGCTCGTCCCTGTCGCGGACTGGACTGGATGTTTTGTGAGAGACCCGGGCATAAAACTTGAATAATCCCTTTAACAGTGTTTATAATTCTTTTTTATATATGTCTACCGGGTTGCTTTTTAATTTTTTATAAGTACTTTGATCTCCTACAGTGCTATCCATTTCTTTTTCATATTGCTGCCTATACACCCTCTCCTTGTTGGCTGGTTTTATGACTATATTCTTTTTAGTCTCTAGTTCCCGTAACTTTTTTTCTCCTTTTTTTTTGTTCGGATTCATTTATTTTTGCTTCTGAATGCCCATTTCTTTCAGATCCTTTAAAACACGCCTTTAGAAAATCCTGCTACAACAAATGCAAGAGTTATGTTTATGGAGCTGTATGAGAATGCCTTTTCTATGGGATGACCTTTAGTTTTTATTGATACCATTTTGGAGTGTGTACTACTTTTTGATCAGTTTTTTTTCAATTCTTTGGGGGAGATGAAGTGACAAAAAAATGTCAAATCGGCCATTTTGATTTCTTCCATTACATATGGGATAATATAAGGCCTAGATACAGTGAGCGCCTCCAGTGCTAGGTTATGTCGCATGACGTCACAGACAAGGAGAATAGGAATACTATAGCCTTACACTGTGCCCAGGACGGTAGCAGGCATGGCAGAATCCACTCACCCAATCAAAGTTATGCCAGAAAATGGAACTTTTATTTTCCAGCTTTTTGTTTATGTTCAAAGTTACATTTTTTCAGAAAAGTTAATGTTACTGGAAATAATAATGACGCAAAACCATTATAATAAATGCATTTTTGCAACTTACTATTAAACGTCACAGTACCATATTTTATATCCCTGTAACCACAGTAACCTTTACAATATAGTGCATTATTTATGGTGATCGGAAAACAGCATAAATAAAAATGGTGCAAATAACCCCCCCTACTTAACCCATAACAAAAGTTGATAGAAATGTAAATCTTATGTGTATGGCAAAATGACCTGACTCAAAAAAAAAAGTTATGGCTGTTATGGCTATGAATGTGAGTTTGGCTGTATTTGACCAGACACGCCAAATATGGATTTCCTGTATTTAGCACTGAAATTGCCGATGGCAACCCTGTGTGTGGCTACCAGGGCACTTGTTGGCTGTTTTCCCTGCTCTCCAGCAGTCTTTGACTGCCAGCGTCTTGCTGCCCCCTCACAGTGGTCTCAACGCCAAAACAGCGCTGTGCTGTGGGTGGGTGCCTGAGCAACAGAATCTAGTTAGCTAATTTTCTGATAAGGTGTGCCATTGTTTTGTTTGACTGCCTCTGTACCGACCTCTGCCTGGTTCTGGATTTGACCCATTGCCTGTCTAATATCTGCCTATCCCTTGTTTTGATCCTGTGCTGCCCACCCTGACCTTTGGATTGTTTACTGGATTGTAACTAGGTTGCCTGCCCTAAACGTGGGTTGTCTGACTATGGTTTTGCCTGTTCCTTTGGTGTGCTTCAAATGGTGTCTTTTGACCCTCCATTGGTCAGAAGCCACTAAAGAGAGACAGCTCCAAGAAGTAGTAATCTGGGAGTTCACCTGCAGCTGAGTCCAGATCCCTGTATAGGTGTTAAAGGGTGAAAACCATGGGAGCTACTTAGATAACACCCTAACTCTAAGTCAAATCTGTTCAGTGGCACAGCGGATCTACATTTACTTTCATAATGCCAAGAGAAGGCAATATGATGGCAGATGGTTTGATTGTCTGCTAACATGAAAACATGGGTATGAAGCAAATTGTTGCTTTTGTATTGTAAAAGCTTTGGAACAAGTAAATGAATTCATAATAAAGATGCATATACCCTAGGGAGTGTATATAGGGGTTGTGTCTGTGCACAGGAAACTCTCTAGTGATGGGCCATAAGATTTATTTATAAAAAAAAACAAACAAAAAAAAAAAAACATGTACTGATGTCATCTCCAGGTATGACGTGTTAAGATATTTGCAGTTATTTGCATTGTGGGAAATATTGTGCAATATTGTCTCACGTGCATTTTTCTATGACAACTGTAAACATGGTCCAAAAAGTCACTTATCAAAGGAAATGGCATATTCTTTAAATGTTTGTTGGCATCCAACTGAAAAATGGGTCACATAATGAAATATAATAAATCAGAAAATGATACAGGAAGAAACAATAATGCTGAAGAGGAGATCTGAGTGTCTCAGAAGAGCAAAGACGTGCCCTTGGGCAGATAACACAATACAATAACATATGTGAGGTTCTCATATGGTGTGCAAAATCAGCCAGACAATGCATTTCATCAAAGAAAGCAGATGATGCCTTGTCCACATGACCACTGCCACATGAATAATTGAATAACATCTACTTATTTTTATACTTTATAAACTGCCAGCCTGACGATAACTGTTATGAATTACCCATCAAAAAATTTCAATTTATCATTCAATCTATCCATCCATCTCTGTCAGATCCATCCATCTATCTCTCTTTCTGTCTTACTTAAAGGGGTTCTATTATAAAGGAGTTATATTACTGATGACCTATCCTCAGGATAGGTCATCAATATTAGATCGGCGGGAGTCCGACACCCGGCACCCCCGCCGATCAGCTGTTTGAAGAGGAGGCGCGTGCTGTACCAGCGCTACCTCCTCTTCATTGTTTACACGCTAGCCGTAACAGGGGTAGTGGTCAGTAAGTGTAATTACACCTAACCGCCCTATTCTTTTTAATGGGAAGAATCGCTCCCATAGACAAGCCTTCCCATTGGAATGAATGGCGTGGTTAGGTGTAATTACACCTACTCACCACTACCCCTGTTATGGCTAGCAGAGCTAGTAGGCACGCGCCTCCTCTTCAAACAGCTGATCGGCGGGAGTGTTGGGTGTCGGACCCCCACCGATCTGATATTGATGACCTATCCTGAGGATAGGTCATCAATATATATAACTCGGACAACCCCTTTAATTAACTATGTTTATCCATCTTCTATCTTAGGCTACTTTCACATATGCAATGTCCTTTCAGGTTTTGAGGTCCAGCAGAGGATCTCAAAACTGGAGAAAAAAAGGCTTCAGTTTGATTTAATAAAACCGTCTGCATCCGTTGTAGTAAATCGAAAATGATCAAACCTGATCTGGCACTAACACCATTGTAAGTGAATGGGTGCCAGACCTCAGTTTTTTCCTGTCTGAAAAAAACGGATCCGGCACCATTGACTTACATTGTTTTTACTGTCAGATCTGGCTTTTTCAGTTTCACAAACCAGACACAAAACTGCAGTTTGCAGTGGTTTTGTGAACGGTCACAAAAGGCAACAAACGGGAACGGAATGCATTCTGGAGCACGCAGTTCAGTTTTGTCCCCATTGACAATGAATGGGGACAAAACTGAAGCGTTTTCCTCTGGTTTTCAGATACTGTGCTGGATCTCAGTAACGGAAAGGAAAACACATATGTCAAAATAGCCTTAATCTGGTTTAAGAAAGGAGACAGGGGCATACAAAGTTCTCATAAGGTCCTATACAGTACAGTCTCGTATATGATGTTTGACAACAAACATATACTTTAATGGTCATACTCTATTCCCTCTTCTTTTCTTTTTTGTATATTTACAGGCATCTAGTAGAGTTTACCTATATGGATATACTCAGATTTTAGCTCTCCCTGATGAGTTGGGGCCTTTGGTGGCACAGCGAAACACGTTGGGACTAAGTGGGACAACAGTAATTTATCTTTTATTAGCAAGGCTGTCATTATTATTATTCATAAGATATATCATATATCTGTAATACAACATGCGACTAATATATACTATGTGACCTTACATTTGGCAACTGATACTCTACGATTTTCCTCCCGTTAATATGAACAGTGAGTCCCAGATTTTCACTGAAGGCTTTATTATAGTACTTTTAGACTGTGGTATAAAAGTTACGCTTTAGTGGTGTTGGCCTGTGATATATACTCTTTCCTATACCCCACTATATATCTATCTGACCTTCTGATGGTGGACTAGACAGAACTGTTAGAGAAAAAAAAACTTCTTCACACAGTCTACTTAATACTTTAATTTCTAGGTCAGAAAAAGTTGAACAGATGCTTCATAAATATCATGTCCATTCTGAACAGGATATTTCTCAATGCATTTACATCAGGGAACTGGTATAAATACATTGCTAGCACTCCACCTTACAGCTCTAAATTTACTGCTTCCCCACACTATAGTTGATAAAACTGTCTGCCTGTCACCACTAGAGGGAGCTCAGTGAAAAGGAATTTACACAGTAAACATTAAAGGGGTTTTCCGAGTTATACAGTACAGACCAAAAGTTTGGACACTCCTTCTCATTCAAAGAGTTTTCTGTATTTTCATGACTATGAAAATTGTCGATTCACACTGAAGGCATCAAAACTATAAATTAACACATGTGGAATTATATACTTAACAAAAAAGTGTGAAACAACTGAAAACATGTCTTATATTCTAGGTTCTTCAAAGTAGCCACCTTTTGCTTTGATTACTGCTTTGCACACTCTTGGCATTCTCTTGATGAGCTTCAAGAGGTAGTCACCTGAAATGGTATTCCAACAGTCTTGAAGGAGTTCCCAGAGATGCTTAGCACTTGTTGGCCCTTTTGCCTTCACTCTGCGGTCCAGCTCACCCCAAACCATCTCGATTGGGTTCAGGTCTGGTGACTGTGGAGGCCAGGTCACCGCCCCATTCATTTCTATGGGAAGAATCGCTTCCATAAAAGTCTATTCCCATAGAAATGAATGGGGTGGTTAGGTGTAATTACACCTACTCACCGCTACCCCCGTTACAGCCAGCATGTAAACAATCAAGAGGAGGCAGCGCTGATACGGCGCGCCTCCTCTTCAAACAGCTGATCGGCGGGAGTGCCGGGTGTCGGACCCCGCCGATCTGATATTGATGACCTATCCTGAGGATAGGTCATCAATATATATAACTCGGAAAACCCCTTTAAGATTCATGGAAGCACTACAAATCTCTTTGCACCAAGCTCCTCCTAAAATAGTTTCAAAACTCTGGGACCTGTATCTTGAGAACGGGCCCACCAACCCCTTCATGTGGCTTATGTGACTAGAGGAGCAGGGCTCCAGATGGCGAACAAAATGGTCGCAAATGCGACTTAGATTTTACAAATGGCGACAAGACTTTTTAGTCTTGTAGCTATTTGCGCCTGAACCCGATCGCATTTACTGATACTAGGCTGCACTACTGCGCAGCCTAGTATCAGAGAACATGGAGCAGATAAAATAAAAAAATCTCTTACCTGTCCTGCGCCGCGGCTCCGCTCCGGGTCCGACGCTCCTCTGTCTTTCCGGGCGGCTCTGCACTGTCCTGACGGCATACAGCATCAGGACGTAGTGCACGCACTCTGACCTGACGCTGATGGGCACAGTGGGCTGATCTGTGGTCTGATGGGCACAGTGGGCTGATCTGTGGTCTGATGGGGGCACAGTAGGCTGATCTGTGGTCTGATGAGGGCACAGTAGGCTGATCTGAGGTCTGATGGGGGCACAGTGGGCTGATCTGAGGTCTGATGGGGGCACAGTGGGCTGATCTGAGGTCTGATGGGGGCACAGTAGGCTGATCTAAGGTCTGATGGGGACACAATGGGCTGATCTGAGGTCTGATGGGGGCCACAATGGGCTGATCTGAGGTCTGATGGGGGCCACAATGGGCTGATCTGAGGTCTGATGGGGGCACAGTGGGCTGATCTGAGGTCTGATGGGGGCACAGTGGGCTGATCTGAGGTCTGATGGGGGCACAGTGGGCTGATCTGAGGTCTGATGGGGCACAGTGGGCTGATCTGAGGTCTGATGGGGGCACACACATTATACTGGTTGGGGTTTTTATTACTGGGGAGGGCGCACTGCGCCACCAATGATGATAACTACGTTTAATACAACTACAGAAGACGGGTGCCACACCTGAGGGGTTAACTACCACTGATTGCAGCTCCCTATAATACAGGTCAGGTGCCGGCTATGTGTTCCTGCGCCGGCACCCGCTCCTGTAGTTGTATTAAACGTAGTTATCATCATTGGTGGCGCAGTGCGCCCTCCCCAGTAATAAAAACCCCAACCAGTATAATAATCATTAGTGGCTCAGTGCACCCCCCCCCCAGTATTATTCATTGGTGGCGCAGTGCCCAACCCCCCCTAACTATAATAATCATTGGTGGCAGTGGCCACAGGGTCCCCCTCACCCTCTTCATTGGTGGTTCAGTGGCAGTTCCGATCGGAGCCCAGCAATGTAATCGCGGAGCTCCGATCGGTTACCATGGCAACAAGGACGCTACTGAAGTCCTGGCTGCCATGGTAAGCTCCCTGCTGCCCTGTGCACAAAGGGAGAGTGTAAAGTCCTATTCATCCTGATAGAGATCTATTAGGGTGAATAGGACAAGAGTTCTAGCCCCTAAGGAGGCCAATAATTAGTAAATAAAAAGTAAAAAAAAAACATCAATATATTAATATATATACGACCGTGTGAATGTGCCCGCATCTATTCCGTAATTTTGCAGAATAGATACAGCTGCATTCACTTCAATGGGCGGCTTGCGAACTTGCCTAGCCGTGGCTCCGCAAGAAATTATAGAACATGTCCTATTCTTGTCTGCAACAGCGGACAAGAATAGGCATTTTGAACAGGACGCCCGGCCATGTGTTCAGCAAATTGAGGAACACACGCCGGGCGGCATCCATGGTATTGCAGATCCGTATTTTTGCGGATCCACAATACTACGGCCGTCTGAATGGCCCCTTAATCACCCCCTTTCCCAATTTTACATATAAAATATATTAATAAATATCCGAAAAGTCCAAACTATTAAAATATAAAAAAAATCTCCTATACGGTGAACACGTAAAAAAATAAAATAAATAAAACCTCACAATTCGCCATTTTTTAGTCACCTTGTCCCGCCAAAAAAATAGGATAGGACAATTCTATTAATGGCCGGACGTTCCATCTCCTCCACGTCTTTTTTTAAAATTATAATTATATATATTTAAATTTGGCGCATAAAAATTTTATTTGGCTCCTAAATTTTTCAGTTCAGGAGCCAATGGCTCCTAGGTATTTTTTTTAGTCTGGAGCACTAAGGAGGTGGGCACATATGCATGGTTCTTTCCATGCATTTCTATGGCAGCTCCAAAAATAGTCATATTCTGTGAATATACCATAAATGTTCAAGATTGGAATAACCCTTTAAAGGAACATTGAGGTTTACAGATGGCTTCAGTGCATTTAATTTGACCCCTTCAAATTCAGTAGTATCAATTGCAATCTGGAAGCCTTGATAGAAGTATGAAAAGAGAACTAACTAATGAGACACGTAGCGTTGCATAATATATTTCTCAGGCACTATCCATACTAGAGATTAGTGATGAGCGAATCGACTTCAGATGAAACATCCAAAGTCGATTCGCATAAAACTTTGTTCTAATACTATACGAAGCATGATCTCCGTACAGTATTAGGCTTCATTCAGACGTCCGTAAGTGTTTTGCGGTCCGCAAATTGCGGATCCGCAAAACACGGACACCGGCCATGTGCATTCCGCATTTTGCGGACCGCAAATGGCCGGCTCTATAATAGAAATGCCTGTTCTTGTCCGTGGCTGAGGACAAGAATAGGACGTTCTATTTTTTTTATGCGGGGCCGCGGACCGGAAGTGCGGATGCGGACGGCACACTGTGTGCCGTCCGCACCTTTTCAGCCCCATTGGAAATTAATGGGTCCGCACAGATGCGGACACTTTTCCAGGACGTGTGAATGGACCCTAAAGGAAACATCGCAACAAGGGAGGGAGGGTGGTAATTTCTTGCTTTCCAGGTCCGGGAATGTGCATTAACCGTTTTTTCTCTTCTTTTATAGGCTTCTTGTGCTGTAACTGTCGATCTCCTGATGTATCCATGACGACCTTCTTCGTATGAATGACCCCCAATTACAACGATAAAGGTCAGTATGAACTTATTCAGTAATAACATAACATTGGGTTCAACTATTGCCCCCATGTGGCCTCTTTGTGTAATAGCATGCCAAACGGGCATTTTCAGACACTGGAACACCAGCACTTCCCAGTCACATGGCAGACGCAGTTTAAATCTGGCCCTGCAACTAAATACTGTTGCATAGCCTAAAATAGTGACAAGACCCTTAGTAAATGTGCACCTATTACTTTATACAAATTGCAAGCTAATGATTGCATGTTGGGGTCCACAATATATCAATGTACTGTCACCTTGCTATAACTGACCATATTTAAAGGGGTATTCCCATCTCACACATGTAGTTTGTATAGTTAGATATAGCCATACCAATATTATTACTGATAGAATGTATTTATATAAAATGTACCGTTTAGAAGATTTTTCCTATTTGTATATCCATTGTCCCACACACATCAGTCAGGTCGTTGCCCCTAGTTACGACCACCGTGGCCATGTAGTAGTGGTGGCTGGCTTGCTCTTGTTCAATTCCGCTCTGAGGTAACTGCTGTATTGTGAACGCACATTACATGAGCATGCAGAGACACATCTTAGGGTTGTAGCATTTTTGTCTGCGCTTCCAAAGCACAGAGAAACGGATCCTGTTCCAAGATCACTTCATCTCTATGGAGCAGGATCCGTTTATAAAGTCTGTGTTTTGGATGGATCCTGACCATTACATTTTGGACTGGTAGCGTCCAAAATGCAGATGTGAAGGTACCCTAAGATGTGTCTCCGCATGCTCATGCAATGTGCGTTCACAATACAGCAGTTACCTCAGAGCAGGTTTGAACAAGAACAAGCCGGCCATCACTACTACATTGCTACGGTGGCCTTAACTAGGGGCAATGGCGTGACTGATGTGTGTGGGACAATGGATATACAAATAGGCAAATCTTCTAAACGGTACATTTTATATAAATACAATCTATTAGTAAAAATATTGGTATGGCTATATCTAACTGTACAAACTACATTTGTGAGATGGGAATACCCCTTTAATTTCTTTCAATCTCATATACAATCCGTATTATTATTGATTACAGTCTTTAGTTTGTTTATGATAGTCATGTATATAATTAGTTCTTATTTTTTCACATAATAAAAAAAAATCTATATAATATATTTTTATATAAAACCAACCGGTAAATCTAATCTCAGGACCGATTAGGTGTAGGACAGCATTATATATCAGCAAGAATATGCCTCATAACCTGACATGCCTCTAGTAAATCTGACTCCTCCCACCCACGTGACTGATCACATGAACATGACATCACCAAAGGTCCTTTCGCTTCCTAGCTCCCAGCATCTCTCCTGGCAGCATGTCGTCAGTGCAGGATGCGGTGGGTCAGGTTGTGTTACCAGGGGACGTGCTCTTACTCCCGGCTCTGGTCACGGACGCCCCGCTCTCCCTCTCCGCTGCCTCCTCAGCTACTAAGCGGATGCGGGTGGTGTGTGGACCGGGGCTGATGCGCCATGGAGAGGACCTGCAAGTGACCAAGTGTGGGCTCCTGAGACACCGCGAGCCGGCCGTGTACTGGGTGGACTCTCATCAGAAGCGGGTAATGTCACTCGGGTCCCATGTGTGCTTTTCCTGGGAATGGTTTGCGTGTCTTTTTTTACCTAATGTCTCATAAGGTGTTTTCCTACTGGAAGTCTTGGGGAGTCACGTGGTACACATCTCCCATTGCCATGCACCACTTTATGATGGTTGAGGGTCCCGCCTATGGGACCCCTTAGCAATCCTAGTCATCAATTGTCCGGGGGAGGGGGTAAGTGCTCCCAAAAGTGCACTTCCTTTAATTGTCAAGTAGCGCCCCTCTTCAGTGCCTGGTATAATGGATCATAAGTGAAAGGTGCACTTCCCCTTTAACGGTCCAGTAGAGCCCCTCTTGGGTGCGTTTTTCCCCACCGTTTGATAGAATGAAGCTGCTGCAGCGCTTCTTGGGGCACATACAGGAAGATGCTGACTCAAGGCTCAGTCTGCTTCCCTACTGAAGGGTGGGGATCTTGGAGCCTGAATCCCACCAGTGTATTTGTTATATTGGTGACGCTTCTAACCCAGTATTGTCTGCTGTCCACAGTATGTCCCAGTAAAAGGGGACCACGTCATTGGGATTGTCACTATAAAGTCAGGTGACGTTTTCAAGCTCGATGTCGCCGGCAGCGATCAAGCGTCGTTATCGTTTCTGGCCTTTGAAGGTGCAACTAAAAAGAACAGGCCAAATGTGAAGGTAAGTCTACGTGGTGGAGGTTTCCTGCTGCAGAGCTGTGATCTTGTACTGATCATACAGACAGTCAGCAACCTTCAGCACTCCAGCTGTTGTGGAACTACAATTCCCAGCATGCCTCATTTACTTTGGGAGCTCTGAGAAGAGCAGAGCAAGTATGCATGCTGGGAGTTGTAGTTTCAGAACAGCTGGAGAGCTGAAAGTTGCTAAACCCTGCTCTGCGTGAATGAATCTTGTGTGCTGACATTCTGGGATAAAAGGTATGACCCTTTGATCAGCGGAACCCTTTGCTGTCTCATCCTCTGGCACCACATATCAAATCATATGGAGTGCCCTACATTCTGACCTGCTGTCTCTCCTGACATGTCTCTCTTAGTAAATACTTGAGTTCCCCCTGATAAAAACTAATTTGGAACATTTTGCTTGTAAGTTACCATCTGGGTCCCTGCACATTTTCACAATGTCATTCAGTGTTGGCAGAACCACGCTGCTTTGACAAGGAGAATGGTAACAATCAGTTGTCAATTTATTCACACATTGCTAAGAGGAATAACAGAGGAAAAACACAACACAATCTTAAGAGGAAAAATGCCCCAATTATTAAAATAGACATATCAGGAGAAATGACAGGCCCTTTCAGTGTTTACTGAGGGGTTGTGTCATTTCAGCAAATAACTTTTATCATATAGAAAAAGTTAATACAAGGAACTTACTAATGTATTGTGATTGTCCATATTGCTTCCTTTGCTGGCTGGATTCATTTTTCCATCACATTATACATGGCTTGTTTCTACGGTTACGACCGCCCTGCAATCCATCAGTGGTGGTCGTGCTTACAGGCTATAGGAAAAAGTGCCAAACTATGCGCACTCTCGCGGTCCCAACCACCAGAATCGAATGTGTCTTTTCCTATAGTGCACAAGCACGACCACCACTGATGGATTGCAGGGTGGTTGTAACCATGGAAACAAGCAGTGTATAATGTGATGGAAAAATGAATCCACCCAGTGAAGGAGCCAATATGGACAATCACAATACATTAGGAAGAGCCTTGTATTACCTTTCTCTACATGATAAATGCCACTTGCTGAAGTGAGACTTTGGTGAATAACTTTGGTATTTGATTTGAACTCTGCTTCGGTTCCGACTGGCACCTTGTTCAGATCCAAGTTGCTACCAAAGTTATTCACCGAATACTCGCAAGACTTCAGACTCGCTTTGCCTCACCACAGCCCATACATTTTCATGCTGTATGGCGACGGATCTCTGTACAGCATTAAAACGAATTTTGGAGCTCAGCGACTTCAGATCTAGGATCCGATGCTCACTTTGCTGGTCACTAATTAGATTGCTTTTCTCATAGATTTCTATGCATTCGCATTGGAGTTTATGAGAATTATACTTTGTTCCTGTGGAGCCCTGCCACATGCAGGGGCTTCGTAGGAATTAATGTTTGGCAGCCCTGTGCCACTCCTGAGTACATAGACTCCTGCACACTACATCTGGCTTCTCTAATCCTCGCTGGGAGGAGCTGTTACACGACCGGGATAGCATGCTCCCGTTCTTTAACTTTCATTTGACCATGGCATCTCAGGGGTTAAATGTACGCGGGCACCATTTTTAAATGTTAGTTTGCGTGGGGCGGTCGGGAAGGGGTTAATGAACATTATCTGTAACATATTTTCTTGTCTTGCAGGTTGGCGATCTTGTCTATGGACAGTTCATTGTTGCCAATAAAGACATGGAGCCAGAGTTGGTGTGTATAGATGGCTCTGGCAAAGCTAACGGGATGGGCGTCATCGGACAGGATGGCTTTATGTTTAAAGTTTCCCTGGGACTCGTGAGAAAGTAAGAGACCCAGCACTTGTATTACAAACTGGCATCGTGGCTCCTGTTTATAACTGAAACCATGACGCCGTCATCTGTCTAAGGCTACATTCACATGACGGTGAACGTCACACGTCCATTCTCAGAGCCAATTAGAGTCTAAGGAGTATTCACATGGCCATTTTTTAACGGCCAATCCTGTTTTTGGACGTTTTCATGGCCACACGGACTCCACTGAAATCAATGGGCTCTTTTTTTAATGGTCATTTAGACCGGAGTGCTCCCATGCAAGTGGATAAGGGTTGTTGTTTTTTTTTTTTTTTTTTTTTTTTTTTTATTTAATTTGTTGGCACTAACTGGTGGTGGGGGCATTATTATGGCCACTAGGAGGACATTTATACAGGTGGCACTATTTATACTGGAGCTATTATATGTCCAGGGGACACTAAATACTAAAGTATTCTATATACTGAGGACACTAGCGGCTGGGACTTTAAAAAAAAAAAATAAAATCTGTTTTTAATGGCCATTACTAGGGATGAGCGAATCGACTTCGGATGAAACATCCAAAGTCGATTTGCATAAAACTTCGCTCTAATACTGTACGGAGCGGGAGCCGAACCAGTGTTCAGGAAATGTTTTTTTGCAGTAGAAATGAATTTATGAAGTTATTAGGCGAGACTTTGCAAATTAATAACTTTTAATGGCCATTCTTTTTCCTCGTGTGAATGTATTCTAACCGTGACCAATAGCCCTATAGACTTATTATGGCTTCCTTCATTTCAATAGCAAAAATGTTGCTGCCCTCTGCAATTCTTGCTGTCCATAAAAATGTTGGAAATCCTGCAATTTGTACATTGCATTAAAGGATATGGAAATTGTCTTTGCTGGCTACAGCCATCACAGGAACAGAGGCTCCCGGGTCCCCATGTGAATGGGAGCGTTAGCGTGCATCACTGCTCCATTCACTTCTATGAGACTGACTCTGGTGTCATGTACCACTCCATTCACATGGGGACCGACACATGGGCTTGGTCCTTTTTTTTTAAAGCTGGCTTTCATAAAAGACCAGAATGACAGCATTAGCACAACATCAGAAAGAGGTATCACTGTTAGGCTTCTTTCAGACGACAGTATTTTTTGCAGGCTCCGATCCGCATTTTTTGCTGATAAAATGCGGACCCGTTCGTTTCTATGGGTCCGCAAAAAATACTGACAGCACACTGTGTGCTGTGCACATCCGTATGTCCGTTCCGTAGCCCGCAAAAAAATAGAATATGTCCTATTCTTGTCCGTTTTGCGGACAAGGATAGGCATTGTTACAATGGATCCGCAAAAAAAAACGGATGCCATATGGACGTCTTCCCTTTTTTTTTTTTTTGGATCCGCAATTTGTGGACCGCAAAACACAACGTTCGCGTGAAACTAGCCTTAGAAATAGTTGTAAATAAACACGGTAAAACCTGCTTTTACTGCATCCCGATTTCTAACAGCCATATCTTCCCATGTAACTAATCCCATGCTGTGATTCTGGTATTGTTTGAAAGCCTGGAATGTGCATATCTCTAGCTGCTACCTATCCAGAGATATGATCATATGATCAGCTAATGCAGACCGGGGCAGTTGGAGAGCCGACAGCCTACAGGAGAAAAAAATAAAGTAGTAAAGTTATGTTATTTATACTACAAGATGAACGCTGTAAATAAATTCCACAAAATAATGTAAAAATTGCTTTTTTTTTCTTCCCCCCTCCTAAAAATAAAATTATTTAATATACTATATATACAACAAAAATGGTTCCTAAAAACCTACAACTAATCCCGCAAAATAAAAATAAATTAGAAGAAAAAAAAATGAAAAAGTTACCCTCTTAAAGGGGTTTTCAGAGATATTTTTATATCGATGGATAGGTCATCAATAGTGATGAGCGAATCGCGCTTCGGATGCTACATCCAAAGTCTCTTCGTTCATAACTTCTAATTAATTAATACTGTATGGAGATCAGTCTATGTACAGTATTAAGATGTATGGGCTGCGATGAGCTGAAGTTAGTTATTCGGGAAGTCGCTCGTGACTTCATTGAATAACTTTGGTAGTTGATTTTTAAAGTGGAAAACCAGTTTAAAACGTGAAACTGAACTCTGCTTCGGTTCCGAGGTACCAGTCGACATCGCAGTGATGAGCAGCTGTAATTACAAGCAGCTGTCCCATTCACTTCAATGGGACGGCTAATCTGATATTGATGATCTATCCTTTAGCGCAGGCATGGCCAACCTGTGGCCCTCCAGCTGTTGCAAAACTACGGCTCCCACCATGCCTTGCTGTAGGCAGCCTGGGCATGCTGTGAGTTGTAGTTTTGCAACAGTTGGAGGGCCACAGGTTGGCCATTCCTGCTTTAGAGGAATGTCAGCCGAGCCTGCTGGTTTTGGTGGGGCTTACCGGACCATCTAATGTGTATATGGGCCTCCTGTCTCTTCCTCCAGCAGGGCCGGATATGTTTCTTATAAGGTTAGATAAGCTACCAGAGGAGTCTGTCTTCTGCAGAACATGTATGTGTTCACAATGACTGTGTTCAGGGGTTTCTAGTACTTTCCTGTCATGGTATACAACCCCTGGCAAAAATTATGGAATCGCCAGTCTCTGAGGATTTTTCTTCAGTTGTTTAATTTTGTTGAAAAAAAAACAGATCACAGACATGACAAAAAACTAAAGGCATTTCAAATGGCAACTTTCTGGTTTTAAGAAATACTAAAAGAAATCAAGAAAAATAATTGTGGTAGCCAGTAACAGTTACATTTTTAGAACAAGCACAGGGAATAAATTATGGAATCACTCAATTCTGAGGAAAAAATTATGGAATCATGAAAAACAAACAAAATAACACTCCAACACATCACTAGTACTTTGTTGCACCACCTCCGGCTTTTATAACTGCTTGCAGTCTCTGAGGCATTGACTTAATGAGTGACAAACAGTACTCTTCAGCAATCTGGCTCCAGCTTTCTCTGATTGCTGTTGCCAGATCAGCTTTGCAGGTTGGAGCCTTGTCATGGACCATTTTCTTTAACTTTCACCACAGATTTTTAATTGGATTGAGATCTGGACTGTTTGCAGGCCATGACATTGACCTTATGTGTCTTTCTTCAAGGAATGTTTTCACAGTTTTTGCTCTTTGGCAAGATGCATTATTATCTTGAAAAATGATTTCATCATCCCCCAAACATCCTTTCGATAGATGGGATAAGAAAAGTGTCCAAAATGTTAATGTAAACCTGTGCATTTATTGAAGATGTAATGATAGCCATCTCCCCAGTGCTTTTACCTGACATGCAGCCCCATATCATCAATGACTGTCTGCATAAATCTCTTTGGAACGGTACCAAACAAAAGTTCCAGCATCATCACCTTGCCCAGTGCAGATTCGAGATTCATCACTGAATATGACTTTCATCCAGTCATCCACAGTCCATGATTGCCTTTGCTTAGCCCATTGTAACCTTCTTTTTTTTCTGTTTAGGTGTTAGTGATGGCTTTCTTTTAGCTTTTCTGTATGTAAATCCCATTTCCTTTAGGCGGTTTCTTACAGTTCGGTCATAGACGTTGACTTCAGTTTCCTCCCATTTGTTTTGTACATTTTCTGTTTTCAAGGCATATTGCTTTAAGTTTTCTGTCTTGACGCTTTGATGTCTTCTTTGGTCTACCAGTATGCTTGCCTTTAACCACCTTCCCATGTTGTTTGTACTTGGTCCAGGTTTTAGACACAGCTGACTGTGAATAACCAACATCTTGTGCAACACTGCATGATGATTTACCCCCTTTAACCCCTTCGTGCCGGCGTGTGTGATGGCCGCGGATGACCTGCACACCCTACTAGCAGGCACCCGCGGCTAACGTCCGTGACCGACATTAATGCCGATCGCGGACATTTAATCAATCCTGACCGCGGCACCCGAAGGCGGCAAACACGTATGCTTCCGGTGTTGCTCCGGCTCCCCCGTGTGGCGATCGGAGGAGCCGGAGCGTGCCTACAGCAGCCCCTGTCATAGTGAATGACAGGAGGCTGCTGCATAGTATTTCCTATGGAGCCCTTGCCTGTAATAGGGCTCCATAGGAAAGGATTGAAATCCTCATAGACTCCAATGTAAGTGTATTGGAGTCTATGATATAAGCAATCAGATGATTGCTAGTTATAGTTCCCTATGGGAACTATAAAAAAGTGTAAAAAAAAATAAAAAATTATTTTTTTTAAAAAACGTAAAAGTTCAAATCACCCCCTTTCCCGAAAATAAAAATAAAAGTATTAAAAAAATAAAAAAAATACACATCATGGGTATCGCCGTGTGCGAAAACGCCCATATTATAAAAATTAAAAAAAAATATTTCCCATACGGAAAAAGCGTCAAAATGGCCGATTCGCCATTTTTTGTTGCTTTTTTTTTTTTAAATTAAATAAAAAGCGATCAAAAAGTCATACACATCCCAGAATGGTATCAATAAAAAGTTCAGATCGCCCCGCAAAAAATGAACCCCCATACAGCTCCATACACAAAAATACCAAAAAGTTATAGGGGTCGAGAAGGGGGGGGGAGGGGAATGTCCACCTTTATAATTTTTTTTTTTTTTTTTATCACTATCAAAATGCAAGAAAAACTATACATATTAGGTATCGCCGGATTCGTACTGACCAGTAAAATAAAAGTAAATGGTCAGTTTTAACGCACATCGAACGCCGGTTTTTTTTTGCAATATTTAAATTTTATTATTTTTTTATGCAATATTAAATGGTGGCGTTGGAAAGTACAACTTGTCCCGCAAAAAACAAGCCCTCATACAGCTATGTGAACAGAAAAATAAAAAAGTTATGGCTGTATCAAGGCAGGGAGCATA
Organism: Rhinella marina; assembly: GCA_900303285.1. NCBI lineage: Eukaryota > Metazoa > Chordata > Amphibia > Anura > Bufonidae > Rhinella > Rhinella marina. Next base: position 91,082 of record ONZH01000573.1, on the reverse strand, counting down.
AAACGAAAACGCAAAACCGTTTGATAATCCTCTCCGTTTTTCAATTGACATTTCTGGTGTTGCAGCCATGATTCGTGTCAGTCCACTTGTTGCAACAGTTCTCCAAGGTGTGATCACTCCTTTTTACCTGGATACTAACAAGCAGATTTAACCCTTACACTCCCAGCGCCGTACATGTACGGCGCTGGGGCGATGCGGGCACATGGCGCCTGCTCGCAAGTGCGGTGGGCGTCATGGCCGGCAAGTCTCTGCTGTTTCTAACAGCAGAGACTTGCCGCTACTTACTTGATCGGTGGCGTCTTGCTGGGCGGTTAGATCACGGCATCTAGTTGCGTCTGAACCAGGAAGCGTTCGCTTCCGGGTGGTGTACAGACACCCCGTGTGGCCAATCGGGGTGTCTGTACACCATATGAAAACTGTAATCCTCGCTGGTGAGGATTACAGTTTTCAAAGTGCAATTCTTATTCTGGCCACTAGATGGCAGGCCAGGATAAGAGATGAGCAATTCTTGGATTTATCTGAGTCTAGAAAATCCCCGATTGCTCATAAAGAAAAAAAAAAGCCACAATATATCAGCTCATATTTGACCTTTCAAATAGTCAAAAAAAAAATTTAAAAAAATGTTTAAATATGTAAAAAATAAAAAAGATATAAAAGTTCAAATCACCTCCCTTTCCGTATAATGAAAAAATAAATACCTAAATAACAATAAATAGACCTCATCACCGTGACCGAAAACGCCCGTACTTTTAAAATATAAAAAAAAAAATTCCAATACGGCGAATTGTGTGGCGGAAAAAAAGCGTCCAAATGGCGATTTGCCGTTTTTTGTCGCTTTTTTTTCTAAAAAAAATTTAATAAAAAGTGATCAAAAAGTCATACACACCCAAGAATGGTATCAATAAAAACTTCAGATCGCCCCGCAAAAAATGAGCCCCCATACAGCTCTGTACACATAAATACCAAAAAGTTATAGGGGCCAAGATATGACAAGGAAAAAAAAAAAAAGGGCAACTTTCTAATTATTTTATCATTATCAAAACGCAGGAAAAACTATACATATTAGGTATTGCCGGATTCGTACTGACCAGTAGAATGAAAGTAACGGGTCAGTTTTAATGCACATCGAACGCTGTAAATAAGAAACCCGTAGAACTGTAGCGGAATAGCGTTTTTTTTTTGCAATTTCACCTGATTTGGAATATTTTTCCCGCTTCCCACTACACCATATGCAATATTAAATGGTGGCGTTGGAAAGTACAACTTGTCCCGCAAAAAACAAGCCCTCATACAGCTATTTGAACAGAAAAATAAAAGCGTTATGGCTGTTTGAAGGCAGGGAGCGCAAAACGAAAATGCATAACCGAAAAAACCTACGGGAGTGAAAGGGTTAATCTGATGCAGGTGTTATTGTTTGTAATAAAAATTTGCAGGGTGATTCCATATTTTTTTTTCCTCAGAATTGAGTGATTCCATAATTTATTCCCTGTGCTTGTTCTAAAAATGTAACTGTTACTGGATACCACAATTATTTTTCTTGATTTCTTTTAGTATGTCTTAAAACCAGAAAGTTGCCATTTGAAATGTCTTTAGTTTTTTGTCATGTCTGTGATCTGTGTTTTTTTTTTTTTTTTTTTAACAAAATTAAACAACTGAAGGAACATCCTCAGAGACTGGTGATTCCATAATTTTTGCCAGGGGTTGTATATTGGTATGACCATGGTGAAAATAAAATATGTAGGCGGGCACCAGGTCTTTGCCAATTAGGAGAAAAATGATATTTTCACCATCTGAAGCCGTGACATTGTCATCAGAGTAGGGAAGCAAATTAAAAAGCTCATGAATTGATGATGGATTTTCATTATATCTGTGGATGAATAACTACATATGCTTTTCATTTCAGGCTTTTAACCCCTCAGAATGACATAATTCAAGAACTTATGAATGTTTTGCCAATGGAGTTGGTCATTGGTATGAATGGAAGAATATGGGTCAAGGCCAAAACCTTGCAACAGACTTTAATTGTAGCGAATATACTGGAAGCTTGTGAATATTTAACTGCTGCACAGAGGAAACAGGTCTTTGCAAAGTTCTCCGATAATGTATGAAAGTGAATGCAACCTTAATGCAAAAATGGCTACTTTGATGTATTCTAAATATTAGTTTTTTTTTTTTTTAATAAAATATTTTTGTCACTAGGACCGTGTACCATTCATTGTGTTGTTTTACTGCTAAATAATATTTATCATTCGTGTCACATTTAAAAGTATTCTAGACACAGAGTTACAACTTCTCATGTCCCGTGCTCGATCATCACGTCTCTCAGATAGCAGATGTGGGGGGCATCACCTATGCACAACCTCTTTAGGTAACATGTGGAGTGCAGGTAATCCACAGATATTTCAAGAAGGAACCAGCAGCAAATGGTGAACACAATAACCTATAGCAGGGGTGGCCAACCTCACTGAAACAAAGAGCCAGAAAAGAAAAAAAGTATGACTACCAGGCAGTGTTCCCTCTAAGCCTTGGCACCTGCCGAGCGGGGTTGGCTTAGAGTTGGGCAATGCTTAGTCGAAGGTGGGCAATATGAAAATCAAACATGAGATAATCGGTCAAATATCGAATCTAGTGTACTAAATAAGACATTGGCCAGGGTTGAGCATGGCATTTCTGGGGCCCCATATAAATCTATGTATAAATTCTCAACCTAACCCCTTCCCTCCTAACATTACATATATCAATACAGAACATACAGGTTCATACAGCGCCTCATACCTCTTACATCCAGTGACGTCTCCTTTCCTGTAGATGTTTTCTTTCCTCATCTCCTTTAAGACCAGACCGCCCTTTTCAGACATTTCTCGTCTCTGCAATTTGACAAAAAAAATAAAAAATGTAGTTACTACTTTTCCATCATCCGCCCATCTTCTGGACAAATCATCCTACCACCCCCAATTCTGTGCCGCTGTGCTCCCCAATACTATACTACAGAAACTAGTACCACACAGATAGTGCCCTTCAATAATTATTGGCATATAGTGTCCTAAAATAACTGCACCCAGCAAAAAGTGTCCCTGACACCAACAGTGTAACCATAATGTCCCCCAAAAATAACTGTGCCAAGCTGATACTGTGCCAGAGTGCCCCCCACAGTAATAGTGCTCCTCAAAGTCCACCAATAGTAATAATTCTCTGCTAGAGCACACTTGGTAGTAATAATTCTCCTACAGTGCCCCCAACATGTCCCCACTGTGCCCCAGAAGTAATAATGTTCCCATAGTGCCCATACTAGTAATCATGTTCCCCATTGACCCCCAGTAGTAATAAAGCCTACCATAATGCTCCCCAGTAGTAATAATTCTCCTTATTATGTGCCAGTGCAAAAAAAATACCCCCTTTTATTGCACCCAGTTGAGCTAATGTCCTCAGTGCCCCCATAATGTGCCAGTATAAAATACCCCTATATAGTGCCCCCAGTAAATGCCCCATAGTGCCCCCCATGATGTACCAGTAAAAAATGCCCCAGTAGATGCCCTCAGTGTCCCCCATAATTTGCAAGTATAAAACCTTAGTGCCCCCCATAGATGACCCCATAGTACTCCTCTCCCCCCTTCCCCATAGTGCCCACCTTAATGTGTCCCAGTATAAAGTGTCCCTATACAGAGCCCCCCATATAAAATACCCTTCTTTGTGGCATCAGTAGATGCCCCCATAGTGCCCCCCAATAATGTGCCAGTAAGAAGTGCCCCATAGTGCCTCCCAGCAATGTGTCAGTAAGAAGTGCTCCCCCATAGATGCCCCCTATAATGTGCCAGTAAGAAGTGCCCCCCATAGATGACCCCCAATCATGTGCCAGTAAGTGCCCCCAAAGATGCCCCCTAAAGATGTGCCAGTAAGTACCCCCATGATGTCCCCCAAACATGCGCCTATAAGTGCCCCCCATAGATACCCTCCCCAACATGTGCTAGTAAGAAGTGCCCCCCTATAGATGCCCCAATCATGTACCAGTAAGTATCCCCCCCAATCAGGTGCCTATAAGTGCCCCCATGGATGCCCCCCAATCATGTGGCAGTAAGTGCCCCCCACAGATGCCCCCCCCCATCATCATGTGGCAAAAAGAAGTGTCCCCATAGAACTTCTCTTCTGTATTGTGCCATATAAAAAAAATTAACACTTATACTTACCTCCATGCCTACTTCAGCGATGCGATGCAGGCCTCTTCCGGCCTGTATCCCGCGCTGTACGGCTCAGGCGGCGTGATGACGTCATCGCACCACCTGAGCCGGCCTCTGATAGGCTGCAGGCACTAGGCCTGTAGCCTATCAGAGGAACGGGCAGGGGAGACGCCTCTCCCTCCCCTGCCCGCAGCACAGCCATCTGTATCGCTGTCCTGAGGACGGCGATACAGATGACTATGGAGATGAGCGCTTCTACAATGGAAGTGCTCATCTCCCGCTGCCCTGCTGCAAGTGAGCGGACATTAAAAATGTGTGAGCGGGGGCAACATAATAGCTGCGCAGGCGCGCAGCTTAGAGGGAACACTGCTACCAGGAGCCACAAGCTATACATTTACATACGAGTCACCGTATTTTTCGCCCTAGGTCTTAGCAGAGAAAAATAAGAAAATATTTTTCATCAGACCCTTCATCCTCAACTGATCTAAAATAAGATCCCCCAAATCCTCATCAGACCCCTAAAATAAGACCCCCAATGCTCAGAGCAGGCAACACAAATCAGACTCCCAAGGTCAGATCTTCAGTGCACAGATCCCCTCCCCCCGTGTTCAGATCTCTTCCCATGCTCAGATCAGACCCCCCCCATGCTCAGGTCTGATCCTCATGCTGAGATCAGACCCCTTCATGCTTAGATCTGACACCCCCATGCTCAGATTAGACCCCCATTCCTCAGATCAGACACCCCATGCTCAGATCAGGATCCTCCCCCCTACTTAGATCAGATCCCCATGCTCAGTTCTATAATAAAAAAAAAATCACCTACCTCTCCTGCTTTGGCACCGGGCTCCATGATCTGACACTATGTTATCAAGACATAGTGGCAGGGGCGGATTGGCCATAGACCTTACAGGGAAATTTCCTGGTGGGCCGATGCCCAAGAGATGTATTTTGTGATGGACTGTGGTATTTGGCTCCGTTGGTATAATGTGCCACAATATGGTATTGGTGGCCCTGCCTTCCATCAATTTGGACCCAACTACAAAACAGGGCCACTTTTAGTATTTTTCCAGGGCCAGTTTAAGTTCTCAGTCCGTCCCTGCGTAGTGGAGAGCACTGGAGCTGGAGAGTAGCAACAGTGCCTGATCAGGAAAGGAGATCTGAGCATGGGGTGGAGAGTGCACTGGCCTGACTGCTTCCTGGCTCCACCGCTAGAGCCACACTTGAAGAGGCAAAGAGCCACATGCGGCTCAAGAGCCACAGGTTGGCCACCCCTGACCTATAGCTTAAAGGGGTAGTCTGGTTACAATAAATATTACTTATGTTTTAGACTAATTCATCATGAATAATTACCTAATATAATATCAGTTTCACATATTTACCGTTCAGTAGTTATAAAGTAGATTTTTTCCTCTGCTACCCACTGTTTCTTCATAAATTGTCATGGCATCGACCTGTAGTTCTGAGCATTTGTTAGGTCGAGCATGCTCAGTGCGTTGCTATCAGTTCTCTAGCTAAATGTCTTTTGAAACAAAGAGAGTGTTAGAGTGCTGCTGATAAGTGAGAAGAGGGGGCGTGACTGGGCTGGAATATCGGGCAACCAATTAATAAACATCAACACTCACAGCAGGAAAGCTAGGCATTGTGGGGATTGTAGTTTTGTGTGGGAAGATCAGGAGCCATGATACTGTGTGTGTTGAGCGCTCACACAGGAGCTAGACAAATGGATTGCAAGGTAAATTGAAGCTCTGATCATATGTATAGGTATGGTTTCTGGTTGGGTCACAGCTTGCAGCCTTAATGCAGTTTTTCAAAAATTAAGTTACTTTACCGGAATACCCCATTAAAGCTCGTAAAAGAACATAAAGCGTACCTGTCACTTGTTTATTTTTTTACATTGTGTAGGGATGGCGGTTGGAACATTTTTGTAATGTAATTTATTATGGAAAGATGTTTCTTTGTACTACAAAACAGGATATAAAGTCTTCTTATCAACAGTGATATTAAGGAGAATCTGGCTTCCGTTCTACTGAGCGCAGAAGAAGCTTGTGTGTAACATATAGAGGCTTCCAACCCACCTCTTATAACTACCCCAGTCCCTGACTATATATGTGTGTGTATCCCTGGCCCATCACCCTGCTTATCGGACTTGTTACACAGGCATCTACAGAGCTCAGTAGAATGATGACGACCGACTTTCCTTAGCAATGGGCAATTAGAGCTTTATAGAAAGACTATTTACACTGTTAAATATGCAGAAAACACAGAACTTTAAAGGTACCTGTACACAGTGCAAAAAATCCACATGAAATCTGCACCAAAAAAGCACATAAATCCACACTATTTATTGCATTTTTGGTGCATTTTCTTGTGCATTTTTTTTCTGGCGATATAAAAATTATCGTTTGCAGGCAGCAGATCGTGCTGTCTAATTACGATCTGCTGCCGGCAAACCACTGTACAGCATGGAGATGAGCAATGGCATAATGATCGCTCCTCCTCATGCTGTGGAGGAGATCACTGCATGTAATAGCAGCAGTCTCCTCCGCTAGCGAGCAGGTGATTGCCAGGAGGGAACACTTCCCTGCCTGTCTAATACAGGCTTTAGACATCCACAGGATATGCCATAAATGTTTGACAGATGTGAACACCAGATCCCTGTCCCAGCACATCCAGGAGAATGAATCTCTACTCATTTCTATGGCACAAGGAAGTAGGACCACTCCTCGTGCTGCCATTTGGACATGCACATGGAATGTTGATCCTCTAAACCAGGGGCTCCCAACCGGCTGTTCTCCAGCTGTTGCAAAACTACGACTCCCAACATGCCCTGATAGCTGTAGACTGTCCAGGCATGCTGGGAGTTGTCATTTTGCAACAGCTGGAGAACCGCAGGTTGGGCACCCCTGTCTCTAAACCCCATTTTGTCTTTTATGCGAGAGTAGTGGAAACTGATATTTTGAACTGTTTGTGTGAAAGTCACCTACTGTAGCGTTCTCAGATTTTGATGCTCTCCATTCACAGACTGAAGTAAAGACTGTATTTTATTTGTTCTCCACCAGATAGTTGCGTAGATGAGATGAACCCAGATAACACAGAGCAAGAGTGGTTGTATTGAGAGCTGCACCACCGTTACGTGAATAGCAACACTACAGCACTACTTCCTCTATTCTAAAAACTGCCACAACATCCGACATTTGCGGAAAAATAAAGGTGGACATTTATCAGATCCCCCTGAACCAGAGTAAGATGCCTCTTAATAAATTAGGCGCTGCAGTAACTTGTCGACGTAAGCAATAACTGGCATAAATTATAGTAAGTCCTGCATGGCCTCAATAGTCTCCACCCCTCATGATGAAGCCCACCCCTTTGGTAATTATTTTGTAATTATGGTGCAAATATGGTGTGCACCATAACTTGCAACTTTATAATGCCATAATAGTGACGTAAACAGGTTGACGTAAGTGTGCTTACAAAATGGTGTACATAGTATAATGAAACTGGTTTTAAAGCACGTTTGTAAAATCTAGACTACAATTCCCGACACTTGCCAGTATTACAAGTAGTAAGCTGCAGTAAATGCTATTATGTGGAGGTTTTTTTTTATTATATCAGCCTTTTCTTCTAAATTCTGAAATGTTGATGTGTGATGTGAGTTTACAATGTTTGCCTTCTGTTATAGGAAAATGAAAACAATATTTTATTTTTTGAAAATCCATTTCCTGTTAAATATTTTTTTTCTTTACAATAATTTATAATAAGTAGATGTAAAGCTAAGTAAAAGAGGATTCATTTTCCGGTATGATTTCCCCTCGGAGAACAAAGCCTTTTCCTGGCGACACTCCAGCTTTCAGCGCTTCTGGCCAGCTCTGCGTTTCACAGTAGGTGCGTAAAATATCGAACACTGTAGAACAGAACAACGGATTTTAATGAACACGAAGACCTAAGAAGATCCTGCACAAAAATAATGAAGACGTATTGGCAAAAATATTGTGACTTGGGCGAGGCCATTTTCACACGGACACTAAGGAGCTCATATGAAGGGTGCAACACTCGGTCCTTGCACAGGAACCCTACAGTGATCCAAGTACAGTGCAGCTGAACCACAGAAGGGTGCTCTGTTCATGTGAATGTGGCCTTCTAGGAAATCTATGATGGTCTAATCCTGTGGGTTTCTGTTACAAACAGAGATTCTAGATCACAAGACGCTGGATTAAATACATTTCATTAAGGCCTTATTCACACATCCATGTCCCCCTTCCTGGCAAAATAGCCCATTTTCATCTGTGACAATGTCCATGTTGGATCCGTTTTCTTTTTTTTCCATCTGTCTGTTTTTTGCCCACCCGTTATTCATGTGTGTGAAAAATGGTGGCCTATCATACTCAAACACACGTCCATAATTCACTGATATATGAATAAGGCCTAAGATTCAAATATCTTTATAATAGAATCTTATGGTTGAAACTGTGCCATTTTTAACCTTTCTATACCAACAGGACTTCAAAGCCGTACTGCATTTTGTGTCATTATTGTGTCGGTAAACAAATTGGTACTATTCGAAAAATTGTAGATAACTTAAGTTTACTATAAGACGGAGAGTAAGGTTACTTTCACACTAGCGGCAGGGGTGTCAAGTGAACAGCCTGCTGGATCCGTGCTGCCGCTAGTGCACGTCTGAGGCCGGAACTATGCTCCATCCCCATTCACTTTAATGGGGGCGGGCCAGAATTCCGGCCGCAGCACGGCAAACATGCGGAGGGGCGGCCGGACTAAAATTACAACATGTCGTAATTTTATTCCGGCCGCCTCTCGGCATGCTTGCCGTGCTGTGGCCGGAACTCCGGCCCGCCCCCATTCTAGTGAATGGGGCCGGAGCGTAGTTCTGGCCGCACACCTGCACTAGCGGCAGCACGGATCCAGCAGGTTGTTCACCTGACACCCCTGCCGCTAGTGTGAAACTAGCCTTAGCTGGGTTCACAATTCCTATGTTACCAGGGTTTGTTTTGTTTTTTTTGTTGCACTTTATTTTATTTTCTTATGCCTCATCCACACCTCAGTATGTGTCCTTTTTTAAGCCAAAACCAGACAGTGGATTTAGGCTTCTTTACTTTCTTAAATTTATTCTTGATTTTGACTTAAAAAAGGGATGGAAAGTACTGATTGAAAACTTTCATGAATGAGGCTGTCTAGTGTATGGTCTCAGGAGGCAGCACTCTTTTGAACTAGCGATGCACTACACACACCAATGTATGCTTTCATCAGTGTTCTTTAAAAGGGTTCTCATGGAAACAACCCTTCCCGCCTGAAAATATTGAAAAAAAATTAATACAAATAAATTCCTAAATGCCTTTAACCCCTTAAGGACCCAGCCATTTTTCACCTTAAGGACCAGGACATTTTTAGCAAATCTGACATGTCTCACTTTATGTGGTGATAACTTTAGAACACTTTTACTTATCCAAGCCATTCTGAGATTGTTTTCTCGTCACATATTGTACTTCATGACAGTGGTAAATTTGAGTCAAAATATTTCACTTATTTATAAAAAAAAATACCAAATTTACCAAAAATTTAGAAAAATTAGCAAATTTCCAAATGTCAATTTCTCTACTTTTAAAATACATAGTAATGCCTCAAAAATAGTTATGACTTTACATTCCCCATGTATCTACTTCAGGTTTGGATCACTTTGAAAATTACATTTTATTTTTTTGGGACGTTAGAAGGCTTAGAAATTTAGAAGCAAATCTTGAAATTTTTCACAAAATTTCCAAAACCCACTTTTTAAGGACCAGTTCAGGTTTGAAGTCACTTTGTGAGGCTTCCATCATAGAAACCACCCAAAAATGACCCCATTTTAGGAATTACACCCCTCAAGGTATTCAAAACTGATTTTACAAACATTATTAACCCTTTAGGTGTTCCACAAGAATTAAAGGAAAATGTAGCCAAAATTTCCGAATTTCACTTTTTTGACAGATTTTCCATATGAATCATTTTATTCTGAGAATAAAGCAAGGGTTAACTGCCAAACAAAACTCCAGTAATTATTACCCTGATTTTGTAGTTTACAGAAATGCCCCATTTGTCATCGTAAACTGCTGTACAGGCACACGGCAGGGCGCAGAAGGAAAGGAACGCCAGGGCAGATTTCACTGGAAAAAGTTTAAGTTGCCATGTCACATTTGATGCACCCCTAGAGTAGGAAACTCCAAAAAACTGACCCCATTTTGGAAACTACGGGATAAGTTGACAGTTTTGTTAGTGCTATTTTAGGGTACATATGATTTTTGGTAGCTCTATATTACACTTTTTGTGAGGCAAGGTAACAAAAAATAGCAGTTTTGGCATTGTTTTTATTTTTTGTTATTTACAACATTCATCTGATAGGTTAGATCGTGTGATATTTTTATAGAGCAGGTCGTTACGGACGCGGCAATATCTAATATGTATACTTTTTTTTATTTATTTAAGTTTTACACAATATGTTTGAAGCACAAAAAAAAAAAAAAAAAAAAATCACATTTTCGTGTCCCCATAGTCAGAGAGCTGTAATTTTTTTATTTTTTGGGCGATTGTCTCAGGTAGGGGCTCATTTTTTGCGGGATGAGATGACGATTAGATTGGTACTATTTTTGGGGGCATACGCTTTTTTGATCGGTTGGTATTACATTTTTTGTGATGAAATGTGACAAAAAATGGCTTTTTTTAGACAGTTTTTATTTTTTAGTGTTCACCTGAGCAGAGAGATCATGCTATATTTTTGTAGAGCAGGTTTTTACGGACGTGGCGATACCTAACATGTATACTTATTTTTATTTATTTAAGTTTTACACAATAATATCCTTTTTGAAACAAAAAAAATCATGTTTCAGTGTCTCCATAGTCAGAGAGCTGTAGTTTTTTTATTTTTTGGGCGATTGTCTCAGGTAGGGGATCATTTTTTGCAGGATGAGATGACAATTAGATTGGCACTATATTTGGGGGCATACGCTTTTTTGATCGCTTGGTATTACAATTTTTGTGATGAAATGTGACAAAAAATGGCTTTTTTTAGACAGTTTTTATTTTTTACAGTTTTCACCTGAGGGGAGAGATCATGCTATATTTTTGTAGAGCAGGTTTTTACGGACGTGGCGATACTTAACGTATACTTATTTTTATTTTTTTAAGTTTTACACAATAATATCATTTTTGAAACAAAATAATCATGTTTTAGGGTCTCCATAGTCAGAGAGCTGTAGTTTTTTTATTTTTTGGGCGATTGTCTCGGGTAGGGGCTCATTTTTTGCGGGATGAGATGACGGTTAGAATGGTACTATTTTTGGGGGCATACGCTTTTTTGATCGCATGGTATTACATTTTTTTGTGATGAAATGTGACCAAAAATGACTTTTTTTAGACAGTTTTTATTTTTTACGGTGTTGACCGGGCGGGCTGGATCATGTGATATTTTAATAAAGCAGGTTTTTACGGACGTGGCGATACCTAATATGTATATTTTTTATTTTTTTCTATTTTTATTTGTTTCTTTATGGGGAAGGGGCTTTTTTTTTTTATTGAAACTTTATTTTTTTTTTTTTTGTTAAAACACTTTTATTTAACTTTTTTTTTTAACATTTCACTTATGTCCCAGTAAGGGACTTTAACATTTCAGGGTCTGATCCCTGATTGAATGCAGCACAATACATCTGTATTGTGCTGCATTCAACTGTCAACTCTTGGCAAGGCATCGGGGCTTCCATCTCAGCCATCGGGGCCCCCCCCCCCACCGCCTCACGGGGACCCGATGGCTTTAACAGCTGCCGCAATTACCTTGTATGCCGCGGTCAGCGTGACCACGGCATACAAGGGGTTAATCCGCCGGCATCGGTGTAATCACCGGTGCTGGCGGATACAGCAGAGGCCCGGCTGTTAGTATCAGCCGGGCCCCTGCTGCAGATTGCGGCAGCAGCACTACCTTAACCCTAGGACGAGAATGCTCGTCCTAGAGCGTTAAGTAACGCCATATTAGGACGAGCATTCTCGTCCTAGGTCGTTAAGCTGTTAAGGCTACTTTCACAGCAGTGTTTTACCTTTCCGCTATTGAGATTTGTCCTATGACGCAAAGGGAAAACGCTGTTGTGAAAGTAGCCTTACACTGTTGAGAAATTTTGGTGAAAAAAAGGTGTCTTTGATGTTTACTGCCAGCTATTAGGATGATCTGCACCAGTACACATACAAGTGTAAAGCTACAAACATCTTTATTTCACTTTCTGGGCAAATATAAAAACTTTCATAACTCACCTTGATTGATAGCCAGTATCTCAGAGTGGAAGTTCTTCACATTAACCTTCTTAACCATGTATTCCTGTATTGGCAGTCGAGCAGTTTGCAGGCCATTGTGTTTAGCTTTTTGATATGTTACTTTCTAAAAAAAAAAAAAAAAAATACATAAACTTATATTTTGTTATAAAATGCACTAAGAATAATTCTAAAACTGCTGAACAGGCAGCGTCAACACCGCTCATTTATGTTAATCCTTCTGTATTGCTGTGGTCACTGCAGACATCTAAGTACAATGTATAAACTGGATCCAATTAAGTTTCAAAAATTGCTGAAAAGTCCACCAATAAACAGTGTTTCTGTATGGAAGTTACTGCAGTGGCTTGAGGATTACTGCTGCATGTAAATTTGTCACAGTGTAACACCACAAACTGCTGAAATATTTCTTTAGTTAACACACCTTCTGGACGCTTTCATCCACGAGTCCTCCAAGAACATATACCTTTGTAGGATCGATGTCTTCCAGGACTTAAAAAAAAATGGAATTAGACATTTTCATTTTTTGGGGAATATTTGAAAATAAAACCAAAAGGAAAAATAAATGAAGCAACCAGAAACATTACGCATTTATAAGGAGAGAGAAACTTCTGTTACAAAAGTGCAGTTGTACAATTTTAAATGGACCACTCCTCGTGCTGCAGTTTGGACATGCACATTGAATGTTGATCCTCTAAATCAGGGGCGCCCAATCTGTGGCCCTCCAGCTGTTGCAAAACTACGACTCCCAACATAAACGGATTAACAAGATGTCCACTGAGGCCAGGTAACCAAATACTGGAGTCTGCAGAGCTAATGCCGGTCCATTCCAAGCAATACTGTAGTACAGCCCAAACTACTACCCCTGCAGAACCACATACCGCAGTATTCATCTGTATCACCTTCCTGAGGACAGGGATACAGTTGAATTAAGGAGGGCACCTGTGGCTGCCGGCCAGATGCATAAGTACCTGATGGTCCTAGCATTTATTAATGCTGAGAGCATCAGACCATTATGTACCTGGCCAGTGGCTATGAGGAGGGCTCCGGTGGTCCCATGAGCATTGGCCCACTGGGAAATTTCCATGTAGGGTCAATGGCCAGTCCGCCACTGGTTCACATTTACTATAGGAATCTGAGACCACAATAGCTGATCCTGCTACAATACATCAAAGTCAATCTACTTACCATGGTCAGAGTCTGGAGTGAGATAAACTATTGTCTCCAGTGGAAACAGATCAAGAAAGCTGGCTTCTGTGGATTCAACCTCAAAATAGACAAAGACAACATTTTACAGTTTTATAAAAGACCCTTAAAGGGGTTGTCCCACGAAAAATATTCTACAGTTTCCAAACCAGCACCTGGATCTGAATACTTTTGTAATTGCATGTAATTAAAAATTTAGTATAGCGGCTGAGTTATTCAATAAAATGTATCTGTATAGGACCACTTAATTTCTTATTTCTTTGACCTGCTCACTGAGAAGGCCGCACATGCTCAGTTTCATCCTTCAGCTGCCTTCTGTGCTGTGATAGGGAGACCTGAGACACGCCCCCTGAGCTGCAGCAGAAAAGACACTCCCCTTCAGCTGTCAGCTTGATATAAATCTAGTAGAGCAGAGTGTGGAAATCTCTGGATCCATGTGATGTACAGGGCTGGTTCTAGCTTTGTTAGAAATGTATTGTAATGTACTATATGATGTATGATTTTCAATTTTTACATTATTCATGGGATAACTCCTTTAACCCCAAGTCCTTGAAATGCAACCAATAAAAACAGCAGATATCTTAGTGAAGTCAAGACTTATAATAATGACTATACTGCTATAAAAATATGAAGCAGAAGGTTGTATAGCTCATAGAACTCCAAGGTGACTTCTAGTAATCTTAAAAGGGATTGTCCCAAGGTTTCAAATTTTTCATTTATGCCCAGGACAGGGGATAAGGGCTCTTTTACACGAGCGGATTAAGTCCGAGAAATCCGCAGCGTATAGGAGAGCCAAGCCCCGTTCTGGACAGAAGAGGCACGGAGCAGTAACATGATTGATAATGCTCCGTGCCTCTCTGTGATCTTTTTACTACAAAATCACAGTGACAACTTTATCTCACAGTGATTTTGTAGTAAAAAGATCACTTATCGAGCCCTCTTCTGTCCAGAACGGGGCTTGGCTCTCCTACACGCTGCAGATTTCTCGGACTTAATCCGCTCGTGTAAAAGAGCCCTAAGTCTTTCATTGGTGGGGGTCTGACTGGTCATAAGAGTGGGTGTCTCATGTTCCCCTGTTTAAATAAAGCTGAGCATGTGCACTGCTGCTCCATTCATTTCTATGGGACTGATGGAGATAGCTGAGCACTATACTCAAATTCTCTTCAGCAGTTCCATACAGAGAAGATGATTCCTGCAGTTAAAAGGGTTTTCTGAGATTTTGATACAGATCACCTGTCCTCAGGATAGGTCATCAGTATCTGATTGGTGTGGGTCCGACACCCGGGATCTCTGCTGACCAGCTGTTTCAGAAGGCACCGGCGCTCCCGTGAGCGCCACGGCCTTCTCCCTGCTTTCCAAGAACAGCACCGTACATTGTATAGAAGCTGTGCTTGGTATCACGCTCAGCCCCATTGAAGTGAATGGGTCTGAACACGATACCAAGCACAGCCGCTTGGGACTGTCAACAGTTAGACACTTGTCTCTTATCTTGTGAATAGCGGATACGCTTAAATCTTGGGACAAGCCCTTTAAATGCTGCTCTAAAACAGTTATAATTACCAGGTAATGGACAAATCCGTCATTCATTCTCACACATTCATCATATAACAGACTGTTTTCTACAAAACCCGTCAGGTACAGCCAAAATGGTTTTGCAGCTTTCTTGTTGGACCCATAAAGTCTTCTGATTTGAGCAGCAAGACGGCTCATCTCCTACAACACCAATGAGCAACACATAAGCAATAAACAATACATTTTCCCCCAAAATGACACCAAAAAGCAAAAGATCTGTGTCTAATATAAATGGAAGTGCTGGTGACACGTCAATAATAAAGCCCATCAGTGTTGTGTAATGGAGAAGTGGAGGACCTGGTGTGTAGAGCACCTGGAGGTCTAGCGGGGTCATGTCTAGTTGATAAGCATGTTGCTCAACAGTCTCCTGAATGAATTAGTGTGCTCAGTGCTTGCAGACGGCATGTGCAGGGCTAGGTTTATACTGTATTTGAGGGAAAACGTGTCGACAGTGTAGGGGATTTAACAAAGTGCATCATGGCAAGGTTCCTGTATGGGGTGTTCTAGTGTCATAGTCAGGGACAGCAATCCACTGCCCTTAGGTCTCTTGCCTCCATGTCAAGTTATCAGTTCCATCATCTCTACTGGCTGCTTACCCCTATACATCACTGTATGTCATTTTGTACATTGCACATGGGCCCCGTTTGTGTAATATTTCTGGTCTTTGAATAGTATTTTATTCTATAAGTATTAGAGATTAAGTTTAGTGAAATTGTTCAGAAGCAAAAAGACATGGAAAAAAAATAGCAAGAAATAAAAAAAAAAAAAAAAATGGCCCAAATTTACGAATGTGAGAGTTCCAAAAATCTGTCTAAGGCCTTGTTCACATTTCACTTTTTTGATCAGTTATTGTGAGCCAATACCAGGTGCGAGTCAAAAACACAGAATAGGAGCAGCTCTTTTCATTATACCTGATCTCTGTGTAGCCTCCACTCCTGGTTTTGGCTCACAATAACTGATCAAATAACTGACGTGTGAACAAGCCCTAAATGGTGCAATTTGCCGCATCTAGGGTTTCTACACTCTAGTCTACACAGTCTAAGTTTATGCCATCTTCAGGATTAGTAAATCGGGGCCACAGTGTAAGGCTACATTCACACAGACGTTGCGTTTTGCAATTTGTGGACCGCACATGGCCGTGGCTATCATAGAAAATGCCGGAAAAACAACGCCCGTGTGAATGTAGCCTTACAAATTAGTAATTTCTTTAGGAGTCTGTTGAAAACATACTGAGGGACATTTATCAAGACTGGTGTTCCCATATGCCAGTCTTGATCCCTCTGCATTGAAGTGAGATGCGCCTAATTTATTAGGAGGCAGAAATCTCTTAATAAATTGGGCGCTTCTCTGGCAGTACATGCTCCAGAAACTGAAATAGTTCAATGTCATGCAGAAGGCATGGAAACAATTCATATTTCACGAAAACTGAAGAGAGATCATTGAACAGGCAAATAAAATCTGATCAAGGCTTATTAAAGGTCTTCTGTCACCAATTACATAGCATTAGAACAGGCTGACCTCTGTGCTGGTCAGCAGAATTGAGCTTCATTCACACGTTCGTATTTTGTTTCTGTGTCCGTTCCGTTTTTTTCATTTCAATGGGTCCGCAAAAAAAACGGAAGGTACTCCGTATGCATTCTGTTTCCATATGTCCGTATTTCCGTTCTGCAAAAAAGATAGAACATGTCCTATTCTTGTCCGTTTTGCTGACAAGGATAGGCATTGTTACAATGGATACGCAAAAAAAACGGAAACACGGATGACATATGGAACGTCATCCGTTTTTTTTTGCGGATCCGCAATATACGAAACGGAAAACACATATGGACGTGTGAATGAAGCCTTGAACTGTCTCGGTCCCATCTTGATATGTGGCTGTATTTTGGTAAAAAAAGAACTCTTAATATATGCAAATGAGCATTTAGGGGCCATGGGGGCATTGCCGTTACTCCAAGAGGCTTCCATCTCCCTGCTGCTGCCCCCAACACTGTGAACGTCATCACGTCTGGCCCTGACTTCTCATAAAGTCTCATGCCTGCAGGTGGAGTATAAAAGAGAACTGCCGGTGAGCTGTGCCAGATACAGTGGCGCTTATTATTAGGCTTAGTGGCCAGTGTGAATACTGCAGGGTTTTATGGTTTTAGTTTCGATATAGATATAGACATGGACAATTAAAAATACAGGCATATAAGGACATAAACTGGAGTTACCTTCTTGCTCATGTGGTCGGTCATACTCAAGTCAATGCAAAGCCTAGGGCCAGCATCTTTTGCTTCTAAGAGACGTTCTTTGGTTAAAGCTTTTAGAAACTTTTTGCTGTGCTGATGGCGGTCAGTACCTGCAACACAAAGGACCAGAAGATAGTTAACCCCTTAGGGTGCACCTACTTTAGTCCTTAAAGGGAACCTGCCACCTCAAAAACAGACATAAAACAGCCAGCATTACCCTATAGTAGCCCCGAGTTTGTTATTAATCATGCGTTTGATCAGGTAATTTGATCCTCTATACTTGATAAAAACAATGTTTTAAGCGCTATCAGTGCTAGCCTTCCAGTCAGCTTGAAGTCAAGGAGGCAGCGGCCTCCTTGCTTCAAGTCAAGCTAAGCACGCCCCTTACCCGCCCCTATTGCCTGTGAGTGACATAATGCAGTGTGGCCTCCTTGCGCTCCTTGCTACTGTGCAATCCCGGCTCCTGCAGTTAGCCGGGTTTCATCTGTTCACTGCGCAGGCCCTGGCAATTCTAGGAAGCCAAAGGAATTGCGCGCTGGAGGGTGCGCGCACGCTGGTTGGAACTGCTGGGGCCTGCGCAGTGAGCAGATGAAACCCGACTAATTGGAGCCAGAGACGGGATCGCGCAGTAGCAAGGAGGCCACACTGCATTATGTCACTCACAGGCAAGAGGGGCGGGTAAGGGGCGTGCTTAGCTTGACTTCAAGCTGACTGGAAGGCTAGCGCTGATGGCGCTTAAAACATAGTTTTTATCAAGTATGGAGAATCATATTACCTGATTAAACACATGATTAATAACACACTGGGGGCTACTATAAGGTAATACTGGCTGTTTTATGTCTGTTTTTGAGGTGACAGGTTCCCTTTAACGACATGGTGATTAGTTTTGCTCTTACATTACTCTGCATTATGAAGGCTGTATGGGAGATTTTTTTTTTGTGAGCGTATTTTTTAACCATGCGGCATGAATGACACAATAACTTTATTGTGTGGGTAAGAATGAGTACAGGTGAATTACCATTGCAGTCTAAGGGGTGTTACGTTACGTTCTACGTTAGGAGCTACTGCTGTGGTAGCCTCAGATCCTTCACAGGGACCGAGGCCAGCACAAGAAATGAATGGCTTCTCAGACTGCCTCGTAGAGAAGCCTTTTCGGGCCCCGGGAGCGTAACACTTCATGGGAAAGCCATCTTGGATATTGTGGTCACAATTGACCATGGCATCTGAGTGATTAAATGTCTGCAGACATTAGCCCTGGATGTCTGCTGTGTGAAACAGCAGAAACCCGGAAGCTATGCTGCTCATTTCGCTCTGGAGCAGGTACCACCTGTACAACAAACATTGGGAAGGGGGTTAAAGGGATATTCCAGTGCAAACAACCACCTTTTCAGTGGGCTGCATATGGTGAAAAAAAAATTACAGGGTCCCTGCTTCTCTCCATATCCTGGTCTCGTCTGAACACAACAGACTCTGAATGCTGCTCAGTCAATCACTGGGCGCAGCAATGACCCACATCAGACAGTGAGCAGCAATCCAAGCTATGTCCTGCTGTGAAGAGACAGAGGCAAGAGGTGGAGAGCAGCAAGGACCCCGGACTCTCGAAACAACAGCAGCAGGGGATGGGTGAGGTCAGTAGTAGTTCTATAAGTTTTATGCTTAAGACCTTCCACCATTTTTGTAGCCCATCTCTGCACCCGTTCCATTTTATCAATGTCTTTTTTTAGGTGGGGTCTCCAGAAATGGACATGGTATTCCAGATGTTGTCTCACTAAGGCCCCTTTCACATGCGAACGCATTGCACCCGCACTGAATCCTGACCCATTCATTTCAATGGGGCTTTCACATGGGCGATTTTTTTCACGCCTGAGTTCGCCATTGCGTGCAAATCGCAGCATGTTCTATATTCTGCGTTTTGCACACAAGTGCGGGTGCAATGCATTTTTAACGCATGGTTGCTTAGAGATGTTGTTTGTAAACATTCAGTTTTATCACGCGCGTGCAAAATGCATCCATACGCATCGCACCCGCGCGGAAGAAACTGAACGAACGTACACAATCTGTACGATTGCGTGCGAATTGGTGCGGATGTGTGCCGATTTTCCGCAACGCATCCGGACTAAATCCGTGACGGCCGTGTGAAACAGGCCTAACACTCTATACAGCAGGATCATGATCACTCTCTTCCTACTGGTTATACCTATAGTTAGTCTGTCAAGCATCCTTTTACCTGCCTGCCCACACTGGGCACTGATTTTGAAGCTGTCTGATATCAGGACCACTAGATCCTTTTCTTCTCAAGTCCTGACGATACTTAGTTCTCATGCACACAACCATATTTGTGGCCCATGTCAGATCAAATTTTTTTTTAGGGTTGCACAAGGACCCATTCATTTCTATGGGGTCACAAAAAATGTGGACAGCGTATGGATATCATCCACGTGCTGTCTGCATCCATATACATCAGGCCTTAGACAGGGTCCTTCTCTCCAAGCACATTATTTTACATCTGAAAACACTGATGTTCCATGGTTTTGACCATTTATATATGCCTCCAGGAATATCAACCCTATTACACACTTTTAAGTCATCTGAAACCCTGGCTACCAAACCTTCTGCTATGTCACCTACAAGCAAAGAACAGGGCCCAGAACAGACCTGTCGGGTACACCACTGATTGTAAGTAAACAAATGATGATTCTAAGATCTCCCATAGGAGGAAGAAGATCTCATGTGGCATATCACCTGCATTGGCATCCTCACACTGCCTGGCTTTTCTTCTCTCTTTTTCCTGTCTTCTTTTACTTTTTTTGGCTGCAATGATTTTTTCCCAGTGTTTCTGTTTTCTCATTACATTCCTCTGAGGAGAATTTGCAAAAAATGTACATTACTATGTGTAACTGCAGTATATACCACGTTTGTGGCCCTTGCAACCAATATTAGGACAGAACTATATATGGCGGCCAGTTGTTTATTGACCCCTGTCCATGCCGGAAGCTTACCCGTAATGACTAAAGTACAGTGAAGACAGCCGGGGACGGACCAAAGAAGCCAGACCCGGGGAGAAGGGAGCAGTTAAAGGGTTATTCTCATTTTAAACAATGGGGGCATATCGCTAGGATATGCCCCCATTGTCTTATCCGCTGGGACCCGCACCTATATCCAGAACGGAGCCCCCGAACTGAATGAGGGCGCACTGCGCATGCGCAGCTGCCCTCCATTCATTTCTATGGGGCCGCCGAAAATAGCCGAGCGCTGGCTCGGCTACTTCCGTCGGCTTCATAGAAATGAATGGGAGCTGCTGCGCATGCGCAGTGCGCCCTCATTCAGTTCGGGGGCTCCGTTCTGGATATGGCCGCTACTACATGGCCGCGGTGGTCATAACTAGGGGCAACGACCTGACTGATGTGTGTGGAACAATGGATATACAAATAGGAAAATCTTCTAAACGGTACATTTTATATAAATACATTCTATTAATAATAATATTGGTATGGCGTTATCTAACTATACAAACTACATTTGTGAGATGGGAATACCCCTTTAAGTGCTGAGGCCCTTCAAAATAGCTGATCAGTGGAGGTGCTGGGAACTGGACTCCCATCGATCTGATATTGACGAGGACATCAATATCATGAAACTGGACAGCCCCTTAAAGCTAAATTCCTATTAAACTGATGAGAATTTAGCTATAATGAATGTTTATGAGCTGTTAGGAAAGTACAGATAAGGACTACAAGTCGAGCAGTCATAGCAGCTCTCTGACTGAAACCAACAGTCTGCAGACACACAAAGAAAAAGAGGAGGTAAAAAAAACTGTTGAAAATGTTTTAATAAAACAAAATGATTTTTTTTTTTTATGACAAATGGGTAGAATGCTATGATAAAACATATTTGCCCCCAAGAGTGCCCATAGCCTTACTTTGTACTGTCTAGGGTGCACCAGGTATCGAACTTTCGATACCCAATCAATACTTTTGCACCCAGATCGATATGATACTGGGATTTGCTGTTTTCTCATACTAGGCTATGCTACTGCGCAGCCTAGTATCTTTTAGAGAACATGGTGCGTGCCACCCTCTGTGCACACCATGTTCTCATCAGCCGATGAGATGCACACCATGTTCTCATTCCGCCAGTGGAAAACGAGTCCCTTCCTCCCCATTCTGACGTGGCCGCCACTGCCACCAATGAAAAGATTGACGGGAAGGGGCTGTGAACCTGTCGCTGGCCACCAATGAACATAATACTGAGGAGGGTGGGGGATCACCGCTCCCTGTCATTGAGGCTGGGTGATGGCTGTGTTATACAGCTAGCACCCGACGCGTACATTCATAATTAGGTGTTAATGATATTCATTGGGGTTACTTGTAACCACCCTAAGTATTTGCATTGGTGGCAGTGGCAGCTTCCAATCGGAGCCCCAGCATGGCATCCATGGCTGCCATGGTAAGCTCCTTGCTGCTGTATGCACAAAGCCCAAGGCAACAGGGACAGTGTAAAATAATATTAGCTCTATTAGGGTGAACAGGACAAGGGTTCTAGCTCATTGAATGGGTCTGTGAGCTGCAAAATACGGCAAAAGACAAGACATGTCCTAACTGTTATGGTGCTGAGGCACGGACCCGAAAGCCCATGGATTGGATGCCCAATCGGGCTTCCAAACCGGGCCTTTGCTCCACAACAGATAGGACATGTCCTATCTTTTGCATATATTTTGTGGATCGCAGACCCATTCCAGTCAATGGGTCTGCATATGCAGCACGATGTGCACATGGCTAGTGCCTGCGTTATATTTGTGGTCTGCAGCACGGGTATGGTGACCATATGGTCGTGTGAAGGAGTCCTTAATTTGATTAATCGCTTAACCCTTCACTTATGTCAAAAATCTCCCAACTAGCAGCCCTGATCTATACAAATGTGTGCGTGAAACAGCTGGTGGAAGCGGTCATAACCCAACCCCAGCACACTCACCGAACAACAAGCTTTGTTCTCCTGAGAGTGTACCCCAGAATTGTTACTTTCCACATCTATATGTATTAAAGTGAGGTGATCCAGTAAAGAGCTGACTTCTCCAGGTGTCTCAGTTCTGCTGTCTTCTCCATCATCCACCTCTCCAGCTTCTCCCATGTACGTTACTGTCTCACAGCAGATCTTGTTTTCAGCAGACTTCATCATGTCGCCTTCTTCATGACTGGTCTAGAAACATGACAATGCATTAGTTATAGGTAACGCAAGATTATGTCTGTTATCAGATGACAACTTCATGCAATTTTCTTAAAATATAAACACACTACAAGATTTTAACGAGGTTGCCTCATGGATGGAAGGCGGTCTCTATCTTCTCGATCACCTGGAGAGCAGCTGTAAATGAATGGCCGTCCATGTAATGTATGGATAAGACAGGTCTACCAGAGCAGGGGAGGTTCATACCAGGGGTGACCTAAGCAGGGAAGCACCCTTTATGACTGCCGTATACCTAACAGGACATATGGCCAGGGGTTGTCTACAACAAACCCTTTAGTAGTGTGAATACTACTACTCCATTGCCCCTAATGATCAGGGTGGTTGTCATTCTACAATACCAGAGAGTAAAGCTAAGCTTCGTAAGGCTTTTTTCAAGCTGGTGACCTAGGCTTTGTCAGGAACCTCCATCACAGAGTCAGTTAAAAAAGTAGAACAAAAAATCATACCGCAGACTGGACTACTTTGTCCTGTAAAGTGCCAGTATTCCTTAGAGATACCTGACGGACCTCATTATGGTCAGTGGGGTCCATCAGGAGTCATATACCACATGCGGAGCTGAAGATTGTTGTTTTTTCTGTTCCTAGAACAGACTAGAAGAACTGCAACATCTAGGCAGATGTGAACACACCCCTAATAAAGAAACCTCTATCTTGCATCAGGCTCTACCACACATGACGGCTATAAAGCAATGGGTCAGAGAACTCTGTCCCCAATATGAGCTAAAGACATCTACAGCCTCCTTTTCAGAACTGAAGGTGTAGGGTGGTCATCCAGCTCACATGACATACCGAGATGTAGCAATAATGTGTAAACCTGTAATATGTGCACAGTTTCATCTAGGGCTGAAATGATTACTCTTTGTAATCGAGTATTTCGACACAAAAAAATTCTCGGTGCTGGAGGCACCTGATGGCATTTGGGGCAAGCTGGGGGTCACCTGATTGCAATGGGGGGCAAGCTGGAGGCACTGGTGGGCACCTGGAGGCAAGTTGGAGGCACTGGTGGGCAAGTTGATGGCATATAGGACTGATGGCCCGGGGGGGTCGACTTGTCTGATGACTTTTTATAAAGGTAAACATTCTTTTAATTAGTTATTTCTTATTAGAGTACTCGATTAATCGTTGGATTAATCAATAGATTACTTGATTACTAAAATAATCGTTTGCTGCAGTCCTAGTTTCATCACCATTAAAGGGACTGTACAGCGTTCAGAAATGTTTTCTAACAGCTCCAGTGGTCCTCCATGCTTTTGTTGTTGTATACACATGTGACCAATGCAGTCAGTCCTGACCTCAGTGATGATGTTGGGATGTACACCATAAGACCACTGAGTCCAGTGCCTGGTGGCAGCAGTCGTGTGGGTCTACAGCCTGTGACTGGCTGCCGCAGGGAAAACTTAATTTGACTGGTGCAGTCAGTCTCTGACCTCCGTGATGATGTCTGCATGCCATGAGACCATTGAACCAAGTGCCTGGCGGCAGCATTGATGTGGATGTCCAGCCTGTGAGTGGCTGCTGCAAGGACAAGAGAGAACGGCATGTGACCGGTGCAGTCTGTCCCTGAACTCAGTGATGGTGTCAGCATGTACACCATGAGACCACTGAACCCAGTGCCTGGCGACAGCAGTCGGGTAGGTGTACAGCCTGTGCTGCAGATCATAAGACCACCAAGTCCAGTGCCTGGAGGCAGAAGTTGTATGGGTCTAGAACCTGTGACTGGCTGCAAGAGACAAGAGAGAACAGCATGTGACCGGTGCGGTCAGTCCCTGACCTCAGTGATGATGTCGGCATGCCAAACAGAGAGAGAGAGATTGAGAGGAGAGAGACAGATATCTATCTATCTAGAGAAAAGTCCTGGGAGAGGGAAGATCCAGTTACCCTGGTCAATACAGACCACTTTGATTTCGTATCATTCATATTGGATGCTGCGGATATTCCACTCATATGTACCATGGTGTGGTGTGGTGCGCATGCCCGGGTCTTTTTTGGCTATTATTTACTGGCACATCAGGTCAGACTGTATTCAGATCTGCAGTTCAGGGCCACGATATAAAGCCGCAGCAGACCGGTGAGCTATTCCTATGTGAGCGGACCTTAAGAAGGATGTCACTACTCACCATTGACTTCATCCTGCTGTGACACACGCTCCTCGCTTTACGTGACGTCATCACTCAGCGCCCATCAAGTGTCAGGCATCATTGAGTGGGCGGAGTCATGGAGAAAGCGCTGAAAGACGTGACGTTACAGTCACATGTAAGGAAGCCGCCAATCTGCTATGTAGGCAGGGAAGAGGTTTTACAAGGGCTGTTGGGATGGCCGTTGTGATGTTTAATATGAATGCGGTGGTTGGCAGACGTACGTTAGTAGGCCGGTTTTCTCCACGCCTGAAGAATCTTTCACTTTTTGCTACTCTGGCGGCTATAGTTGCGAGTTTTTTTTTTGTGGAGCCGTATATAGCGTTTTTTTTCACAGTTCTAACTTTTGTAAGGGTTATTTCACACTGATCTTCCAATGTCCGCTTACCGCATGCACAGGAAAAGCTTGCTGCGCTTCCGTTAAATGGACTCATTGGCATTCTTTACTTCTCTGGTGTCATGTGTTTTTAGGGCGCCTTCACATGTGGCAGATTTGGTGCAGAAATATCTGACTGAAATTGGAATGCGGTTATGCTGGCGGGAAACACGTGGATTTCATCTTCATGGACAACAATGCACCAGCTCATCGAGGTTACATCATTTGGTAACAGCTGCTGGAGAATGAGGTGCCTCAAATGGAATTGCCTACACACCTCAACTCCATTTGAGGCACCTCAGTCTCCAGCAGCTGTTACCAAATGATGCAACCTGGATGAGCTGGTGCATTGTCGTCCATGAAGATGAAATTAGGTTTGTGTTTTTCATACAGAGGCACAATGACTGGATCAGTGATATTATTCAAGTAGTATGGGCTTGTCACTGTACGGTTCACAAAGTGTAGGGCAGTTCTGTATTGACTAGACACACCTACCCACACTATAAACCACCACCATCAAAGGCTCGTCTGGTGACAACAGTGGCTAATGCATAGAGCTCTCCTTGACATCTCCGACATCGTTGGCTGCCATCATTTCTGCTCATAGTGAATCGACTTTCATCAGTGAACACTGGTCCCTCGTCCAGTGTAGATACTCCCAGGCCCATGCAAGAAGATGACACCTGTGGTCGTCTAGCACGCAGACCACGCTGATGTAAATAGTTTCAAATGGTCTGACGTGACACTTGGGTGCCTCTCACCTCCCTTAAATGTGCCTGGAGTTATTTGGCATTCAGCATCTGGTTCCGCAGATCATTGTTCACAATGAAGCCATCATCAGTGTGGGATTTGGCCAAAGGAAGTCCGCTTCTATGCCTTCCTGTGACTCTTCAGTATCTCTGTTGCAACCTGCTGATGACATTCTGTGACACTCTAAGATCAGTGTAATGAATCAAAAAGGATAAGCTGCACTCCAAGCCCACCTGTTGGGTAAAGTACACTGGACAGCTGAACAATGGGTCCATAAATTGTAGGTGCACGCGGATAAAGATCCTGGCCTGAGGGTCCCGTGTAGTGTAAGGCTACTTTCACACTAGCGGCAGCAAGGATCCGGCACCTAAAGGGTGCTGATGGATCCGTACTGCCGCTGACACGTGTGGAGCCGGAGCAGCGCTCTGGCCCCACACATGTTGACACATACACAGAGAACATACATACACACACAAACACACACAAACACATACATACTCCAGCCCGGGACGCCGGCAGCACGTCTTCACGTGCCTCCTGCGCACAGTGATGACGATTCCCCACAGCGCCCTCTGCTGGGCACAGTGGGGAAACGTCATACCTGCGCGCAGGAGGCGCATGAAGACATGCTGCCGGCGTCCCTGGTTGGAGTATGTGAGTGTGTATGTATGTATGTCTGTCTGTATGTTTCTCTGTAGCCGGATCCAGAATGACCCCCCATTGCAAGTCAATGGAGGACAGATCCGGATTACTGGTGTGTCACACCAAACGGATCCGTCCCATTGACTTGCATTGGGGGTCATTCCGGATCCGTCTTGGTGCGGATGCCTGGACCGGAGAGCAAACCGTAGCATGCTGCAGTTTGTTCTCCGGTCTGAAGACGGAACGGAATGCTTTCAGGAGCATTCCGTTGTCTTCAGTTCAGTTTTGTCCCCATTGACAATGAATGGGGACAAAACTGAAGCGTTTTTTTCCGGTATTGAGCCCCTATGACGGAACTCAGTACCGGAATTTAAAAACGCTAGTGTGAAAGTAGCCTAAACCTGTAGAAGGATCCACAGCACTTAAACGTTTAACTAATCCCTTGAGTTTATTGAGAAGACAGCAAACATTGTAAATCAAGCATGCTTGATAAAAACTTAACGTAGAAACGTTGCAATGTTTGCTGTCTTCTGAATAAACTCAAGGGATTAGTTAAACGGTCGAGTGCTGTGGATCTTTCTGCTGGTTTACTCTAAGCTCAGTAGCCACTTCCATCTGAGAATATCCTGCTAGAAGCCTCGCAATGGTGAGGTACTGTTGATCACTGTTGATTGTTAGGTTTTGCCTTGGTCTCATGATGTCAAAATGTGAACAGCATGATGAGGAGGACTGTTGAAATACCTATCCTAATCGAACTAGGAAATTTATTAAATTGATTAATTGATCAAACGCCTCCTGTGAATTTTGCCCTTAAGCTCCTTATTAGAGAACAGCAAGTTGTGCAAAAAGTACTGAAACATTGGACAGTTGGAGTTTTGGAAGGTCACATTAAGTTCACCTGTAAAGGTTAGAGTGCATTTTAGGGTCATACTCAAATTTCACCCACAAGCCAAATATCCCTGACTTTTTGTGAATAGTATGTATAAATGTATTATTGTAATCATACCTGGAGAATGAAAGGAACAGGTCAGTTTTACTGCATAGGGAACGCTGTAAAAAAACCCCATAAAACTATGGTGGAATTGCATTTTTTAAAAAAAATTCCACCCCATTTGGAATTTTTTTTGCAGCTTCCACTATGTTGTATGCAATAGTAAATGGTGCCATCAGAGTGTACAAATTGTCACACAAAAAAACAAGCCCTCATATGTGTATATGAACAGAAAAATGAAAAAAAAAAGTTATGGCTCTAGGAAAGCAGGGAGTGAAAAACAGAAACTTGCCCAGGGCTGAAAGGGTTAAAAGGAATCTGCCGGCAACAGTTTTGCTATTAAACACAGCATAATGGGTGGTAGGGATTGCAGAGAGTATTAACCCTTTCATGCTGAAAGGTAGTTAAAACCTTCCTGCCCAGGCCATTTTTTGCTAATCTGACATGTGTCACTTCATGTGGTAATAACTTTGGAACGCTGTTACTTATCCAGGCCATTCTGAGATTGTTTTCTTGTCACATATTGTGCTTTACGATAGTAGTAAATTTGTGGCAAAATATTTTATTTTTATTTATAAAAAAATACCAAATTTAGCAAAAGTTTAGAAAAATTAGCAAATTTCCAAATTTCTATTTTTCTACTTTCAAAATACATAGTAATACCTCCAAAAATAGTTATTATTTTGCATTCCCCATATGTCTACTTTATGTTGGCATCATTTTATAAATGTCATTTTACTTTTTTCAGACGTTAGAAGGCATAGAAGTTTGGAAGCATTTTTTGGAATTTTCAACAAAATTTCCAAAACCATTTTTTAAGCACCAATTCAGATATAAAGTGATTTTGAAGGGCTTAAGTAATGGAAACCACCCATAAATGACCCCATTTTAGAAAACTACACCCCTCAAATTATAAAAAACTGATGTTACAAACTTTGTTAACCCCTGAGGTGTTCCACAAGAATTAAGGGAAAATAGGGGTGAAATTTCAAAATTTCACTTTTTTGGTAGATTATTCATGTTAATAATTTTTTTCTTGCAACACAGCAAGGGTTAACAGCAAACTAAACCTCAATATACATTACGCTGATTCTGAAGTTTACAGAAATACCCCATATGTGGTGGTAAACATCTCTATGGGTTTGTGGCAGTGGTCAGAAGGAAAGAAACGCCATACGGATTTTGGAGGCAGATTTTGCTAGAATGGTTTTTAGACACCATTTTGTAATTGAGAGACCCTGACGTACCCCTACAGTGGAAACCCTCAAAAAGTGACCCCATTTTGGAAACTATACCCTTCAAAGAATATATTAAGGGGGATACTGACCACTTTGACCCCCTAAGCGTTTTATGGAATTTGGAAACACTTGGCTGTGAAAATGAAAAGTTTAATTTCTTCCAATAAAATGTTGCTTTAACCCCAAATTTTTCATTTTCTCAAAGGTTAACAGGAGAAAAGTACCCCCTAAGTTTTTCCCCATTTTCTCCTGAATACGGCAACACCCCATATGTGGTGGTAAACTGCTGTGGGGGCACATGGCAGGACTCAGAACAGAAGGAGCGCCATATGGATTTTGAAGAACAGATTTTGATGGATTGGTTTGCGGGAGCCATTGATTTTTATTTTTTTGAGTTATTGTCTTATGTGGGGGCTTATTTTTTGCAAGATGAGGTGATGTTTTCATTGGTACCATTTTGGGGTACATAAGACTTTTTTATTGCTTGGTATTACACTTTTTGTGAGTCAAGGTGGAAAAAAATAGCTGTTTTGGCATAGTTTTTTTAATTTTTCTTTTACAGCATTCACCTGAGGGCGCAAATCATTTGATATTTTTATAGAGTAGGTTGTTATGAACGTGGTGATACCCAATATGTCTAACTTTTTATTTTTGGAAAGTTTTACACATTAGATTTATTTTTGAACAGAATAAAATATTTTTTGTGTTGCCATTTTCTGAGAGCCATATTTTTTTTATTTTTCAGGCGATTGTCTCATGTAGGGTATCATTTTTGCGGGACAAGATGACGGTTTGATTGGTACCATTTTGGGTTAAATACGCCTTTTTAATCGCCTGCTATTACACTTTTTGTGAGGCAAGAGGGAAAAAAATGGTTGTTTTGGCATAGTTTTTTTTTTTTCTTTTTGCAGCATTCACCTGGGGGGCCATCTCATGTAATATTTTTATAGAGCAGGTTGTTACGGACGTGGCGATACCCAATATGTCTAACTTTATTATTTTTGGAAAGTTTTACACATCAGATTTATTTTTGAACAGAATAAAATCTTTTTTTTGTGTTGCCATTTTCTGAGAGCCATATTTTTTTTATTCTTTGGGCGATTGTCTCAGGTAGGGTATCATTTTTGCGGGACAAGATGACGGTTTGATTGGTACCATTTTGGGTTAAATACACCTTTTTGATCGCCTACTATTACACTTTTTGTGAGGCAAGAGGGAAAAAAATGGTTGTTTTGGCATAGTTTTTTTTTTTTTTTTGCAGCAGCATTCACCTGGGAGGCCATCTCATGT
The DNA here is from genome assembly GCA_900303285.1 of Rhinella marina. Classification (NCBI taxonomy): domain Eukaryota; kingdom Metazoa; phylum Chordata; class Amphibia; order Anura; family Bufonidae; genus Rhinella; species Rhinella marina. The sequence continues at coordinate 60,935 of ONZH01000573.1, read as the reverse complement.
AATATTTTTATAGAGCAGGTGGTTACGGACGTGGCGATACCCAATATGTCTAACTTTTTTATTTTTGGAAAGTTTTACACATTAGATTTATTTTTGAACAGAATAAAATCTTTTTTTTTGTGTTGCCATTTTCTGAGAGCCATATTTTTTTTATTCTTTGGGCGATTGTCTCAGGTAGGGTATCATTTTTGCGGGACAAGATGACGGTTTGATCTGTACCATTTTGGGTTAAATACGCCTTTTTGATCACCTGCTATTACACTTTTTGTGAGGGAAGGTGACCAAAAAATGGCTGTTTTAGCAGTTTATTTTGTTTTTGTTTTTTACTGCGTTCACCTGGCGGGGTGGATGATGTGATATTTTTATAGAGCCGGTCGATACGTACGCGGCGATACCTAATATGTATACTTTTCTTTTTTCCCCTTTTTTTTACAATTTTTTTTTACTTTATTTTGTTTTTTACTTTTATTTTTTTTCATGAAACTTTTATTTTTTTGTATAACTTAATTTTTTTACTTTTTTTCACTTTATTTATTTTTTTTTTTTTTACACTTTTTGATTCAGACCCAGTTGGTTCTTGGAAGTCCAGTGGGTCTGAGGGCTGTATAACACACTGCAGTACACTGTATAGTGTACTGCAGTGTATTTTCATTCATAGTAAGCCTGATCAGACTCCTGCCTTTAGCAGGAGCTTGATCAGGCTTAGCTACACTATGGCAAGCCAAACGCCTGTGAAAGCGTCTGGTTGCCATGGTAACCATCGGGACGCTGCCACAGCAGAGCAGCGTCCCGATGGAGGAGGGAGGGAGCTCCCTCCCTCTGTGATCCCATCAAGCATCGGGTTGCTGCCACGGCACAGCAGCGACCCGATGGGAGAGGTAGGGAGCTCCCTCCCTGTTGACCCCTTCAATACAGCGGTCCGTATGGACCGCGGCATGGAAGGGGTTAAACGGCTGACATTGGTGCCAGCACCGATGTCAGCAGTTTCAAGCAAGAGTATCAGCTGTATGCTGATACTCTGCTTGCAAACCGCTCGGCCATCCTGAACATCGGGGAAGGCAGACAGGCAGCGCGGGTTCAAATCGCGCTGCCGCCCGCTCGCCTGTCCGCCCTGTCCCCCCCCTCCCCTCTCGGCCATCCTATTATGGGCATGAATTATGATGTTGAGGGGAGGGTGGGGGTGGATAATAAACATATTTTTAACCAAATGAAAAATTCTGGGGCTCCTGATCGTAGCCCCAAAGCAGGAACATTAATCTACGTCGCTGCTGCACAAAGCCCGGCAAGCAGCGACGTAGATTTACCGTGGGCGGTCGTGAAGGGGTTAAAACAATATCTTTTTTCAGTCCGTTGCATTCTTCTGAAAAGCAGTTTTTGCTGAGTATGTAAATGAGTTGTCCAGTGCACTGAGGGTGGGTCTTTGCTCATGGTGAATCTTACCTCTACCCCTGTTCTTTAATTGATTTAATAATCTAGCAGTACATGATGCCCTTCCTGCCTAGGAGAAAAGAACTACTGCGCATGCGCCAAACTTGTACTGCACGGTACAAGGACAGATGAGCGATTTCAGATTCCCGGCCCTGTCGATCATCCAATAGAAAGATAGGCTACCACAGAACAGCAGCAGGGCTAAGGTGCATTGAGCTAGGGCACACCCTAAGTGAGTAGTTCATTTATATAGTCCAGGGAGGCCCAACCTGAGGCCCTCCAACTGTTGCAAAACTACAACTCCCAGCGTGCCTTGGCAGCCTACAGCTATTAGGGCATGCTGGAAGTTATAGTTTTGCAACAGCTGGAGGGCCGCAGGTTAAGCATCCCTGACATAGTCCATTAACCCCTTCACGCTATTTGACGCGTATACTCGTCATGGAGCACTGCTATTTAGTGCTCCATGATGAGTATACACGTCATGGCATTAAACTGTCACCATACACACAGCCAGGGATCTCAGCTAGGTAGCCCGGGACTAATGTGGGCGGTCCCGGGCTAGCGATTGCTCTGATTGGCTAGTCTGTACACGGGATCCTAATGTGGCTGAAAGGTTCAGTCACAGACTGTGGGGATCAGAACCTTGTTAAATATCAAAATATATATATAAAATGTTATTTTACTTTATCACTCCTTCCCCCCTGCGGCTCCTAATTGTGCCCTGGATGGCAGAGCGGCACGTGATCCTCCGCTTTCCCTCCGCCCTCCCCCCCCCATTTTCAGGATGGCCGGAGCGGTTAGCAAAGTGACAGCATACAGCTGACGCTCTGCTTGAAACGGCCGACATTGGTGCTAGCACCGATGACAGGCGTTTAAACCCTTCCATGCCGCGGTCCATGGGGACCGCGGCATGGAAGGGGTTAACAGGGAGGGAGCTCCCTCTCCCATTGAGTCGCTGCTGTGCCGTGGCAGCGACCCGATGCTTGACTGGTCCACAGAGGGAGGAAGCTCCCTCCCCCAGCGAGAGGCTGCTCTGCTCTGGCAGCGTCCCGATGGTTACCATGGCAACCGGACGCTTTCACAGGCGTCCGGCTTGCCATGGTATAGCCTGATCAGGCTCCTGCCTTTAGCCTTTAGTCTGATCAGGCTTACAGTGAATGAAAATACACTGCAGTACACTACAGAGACATCAGAGCCACCGGATCTGCAAGAACCAAGTGGGTCTGGGTCAAAAAAGTGTTAAAAAAAAGTGAAAAAATCTATAGCCCCACATTTATAATTGTTTAAAAAAAATAATATACACTACACATGTTTGAAATCGCCGCGTCCGTAACGACCAGATCTATAAAAGGGTCATGTTACTTTCCCCTCACAGTGAACGCCATAAAAAAAAGAAAAACTATGATGGAATTGAAATTTTTCCCACTTCACTTCTCAGAAAAGGTATTAAAAGTGATCTAAAATGTCGTATGTACCCCAAAATAGTACCAATCAAATCGTCACCTCATCCCGCAAAACATGAGGCAATCACCCAAAAAATTAAAAAATATGGCTTTCAGAAAATGGAGACACTAAAACAAGATTTTTTTTCTAAAATGCTTTTATTGTGTAAAACCAAAATAAATAAATAAAAAATAGACTTATTAGGTATCACTGCTTCCGTAACGACCTGCTCTATAAAAATATCACACACTCATCCCCCAAAAGGTAAATGCCCTAAAAAATGAACTAAAAACTGTGCCAGAAAAGCCAATTTTTGGTCACCTTACATCACAAAAAGTGTAATACCAAGCGATCAAAAAGTCATATGTACCCCAACATAGTACCAATTAAACCATCACCTTATCCCGCCAAAAATGAGCCCCTATAGGAGACAATCGCCCAATAAATAAAAAAAACTATAGCTCTCAGACTATGAAGACACTAAAAATGATTTTTTATGTATCAAAAATGCTTTTATTGTGTTAAAGTGAAATAAATTTAAAAAAGTAAACATATTAGGTATCACCGCGTCCGTAACAACCGGCTCTATAAAAATATCACATGACCTAACATTTTTTTCACCTTGCATCACAAAAAGTGTAATACTAAGCGATCAAAAAGTCATATGTAACCCAAAATACAATCAAACTGTTACCTCATCCTGAAAAAATAAGACTCTACCTAAGACAGTCGTCCAAAGAATAAAAAAAATATGGCTTTAAAGGGGTTTTCCGAGTTATATATATTGATGACCTATCCTCAGGATAGGTCATTAATATCAGATCGGCGGGGGTCCGACACCCGGCACCCCCGCCGATCAGCTGTTTGAAGAGGAGGCACGCGCCGTATCAGCGCTGCCTCCTCTTCATTGTTTACATGCTGGCCGTAACGGGGTAGTGGTGATTACACCTCACCGCCCCATTCATTTCTATGGGAAGAATCGCTTCCATAAAAGTCTATTCCCATAGAAATGAATGAGGTGGTTAGGTGTAATTACACCTACTCACCACTACCCCGTTACGGGCAGCATGTAAACAGTGAAGAGGAGGCATCGCTGGTACGGCGCGCGCCTCCTCTTCAAACAGCTGATCAGTGGGGGTGTCGGACCCCTGCCGATCTGATATTGATGACCTATCCTGAGGATAGGTCATCAATATATATAACTCGGAAAACCCCTTTAAGAAAATGGAGACACAAAAACAGGATTTTTTTTCCAAAAATGCTTTATTATGTAAAACTGAAACAAACAAGGAAAGTAGACATATTTGATATAATCGCATATGTGGTGCGAGCATCTCATTAAATTCAGATCCTTATCACCCCCAGCAATAAAGCTGAGCCCAGTCCCTCATAGGTCCACCTCGAAGACCACAGCCAGCTGCTCCGCTTGGGAGAGGAAGCCAACTCAGCAGGAGGTATGCCTTAGCAGTGTGTGTAGCCCTCCTCCATCCAGACTTTTAGTCTCTGGCAGACTTCAGAAAGAATTATCAGAAAATATAGAAAAATGATGATATCTCCAGAGCGGAGCATCCCACAGTTGTGCCGGAAAATTCCGGGTAGGCACAAGAGCTGGATGAAAGCGAGGAGTCTAAACGCATCACAGTCAGTGACGCGCTGCACCCCAATTTCCTTCCCAAAGCAACCCCAGGAGCGGTGTTTGGTAGTTGCGTGATGGGAATACCGTTCCAAGTCCAACCCTACCTCGCACTTTGTACCCCTGGGTGGGCTTTATGAGGATATATCATTTCTTGGTCATGAATCAGCAAGGTGGGACTATGATACCGGTGACATCACATAGGGAGGGGACCAGTCAAGGCATATTGCTCTCCTCCACAGGGGGGTGGGGGTCAGTAGCCTGGGAGTCATGTGAGCTACACATGAGTGGTTGACCAAGAAGCTTGTGCCCTGAGGCTGCTCCCAACTGGAGGCTTCAGTGAACGGGACTGAAAACCCGTCTTGGTAACAATCGTTTTCCATGTTTTATCCCTTTTATTTTTATTGTATTCGTATTACCTGCTTGCACCTGTATTAGTCTGAATATCTACCTCTGTATAACCTGTATACTGTTGTAGCTAGCATCGCCCTTCTGGGTAAATAAATATCCAATTTATAAGCTCGCTTCATATTATCCTAAGAACCCTGGGTCTCATGGGTTGTGAGTGTGAGGTAAGAAGATTGATCGCAGTGACCAGGCGGCCTGGCGCTGGGAGAGATCCTTCACATTGGTGGCAGCGAGTGGGATTTAGTGGCGGATTGGCCATAGACCTTACAGGGAAATTTCCCGGTGGGCCGATGCCCAGGGGGCCGCCTAAGCCCTCCTCATGGCCAGCCAGTGGATGTTTTTGGGGAGGTATTTTGTGATGGACTGTGGTATTTGGCTCTGTTGGGGTGATATAATGTGCCACAATATGGTATTGCTGGCCCTGCCTTCCATCAATTTGGACCCGACTACAAAACGGGGCCACTTTTTGTATTTTTTCCAGGGCCACTTTAAGTTCCCAGTCCGCCCCTGGTCGGATTCCTAGGATAACAGTGTGTGGGTAAAGAATCACTCAGCCACTGGGGACTGGCACAGTAGAGCTAAGCTGGCGCAGTCTTATGAATCGAGCTCGGTGCTAGATCAGACATACTAATACGGTGAAAGTTATAGTAAGGTACTGTTCCCTTCCCCTTTTTCTTCGTTTTCTGTCCTATCTTTTATTTGGCATTTACCTCCACACACGGAGGGTCATGGAAACTAGAAGTAGGACTCAAGGGCTTCCACAAGCTGTGCCCGGAGAAGACGCTGGGCAGATGTATAACGAGGTGGAGTTGGACTCTGACCGGGGTGGGGTGTCAGGTGGGGGCGGACATGCTCTCATCACCCATGGCAGCCCAGCGTGGTCTGGTGCACAGACCCCAGCGTCTCCTGGAAGGACCAGCAACCCTGACCCCTAGGAGTCCCAGGACCCCATCATGCAAGCCTACCTCCAGGCTCTGAATGGTGGTTCAGAGGAGGAGTGCAGCGCCCTTCGCCACTGTTGCAGGAGCAACAAGCAGAGCGCAGGCACAGGCTGGAGTTGGAAGAGAAAGAACGGGAGCGCAAGCACCAGCGGGAGTTGGCCCAAATGCAGCTCACTCCATCTTCCCAGTTTCCTAACGGACAGCCTCCAGGAACTCCCCCACCTAGGCTCCAGGCCGAGGACTTTCCTGTTCTGGAACAGCATGGAGACTTGAACACGTTCTTGAAGGGGTTTGAAAGGGTTTGTCGTCAGCACCAGCTACCCAAGCAGAATGGGCACGATACCTGACCCCCCGGCTGAGGGGGAAGGCCCTGGACGCATTTGTTGCTCTCCCCGTTGAACATGACAATTCCTATGATGCCATCAAAGCAGCATTGATCCGGAAATACCAGGTCATGCCTGAAGTGTTCCTCCTAAAGTTCCGAAGCCTGCGGAAAAAGCCTACCAAGAGCCATGGAGGATGGAAGGCATGTCCGCCACCTCTAAAGAGGACATTGTGGATCTAGTCCTCCAGGAGCAGTTTCTGAACATATGCACCGAGGAGGTGCAGCAGTTTGTGCTGGATAGAAGACCCAAGGATGCCAGGACTGCCGCAGAAATAGCGAACTGTTTCATCGCCAATCGGGCATCGCGGAAACCTGCCAGCAGGTGATGTCCAGCGATGCGATGCTTGTAACCAGCTGGGGCATTTCTAAGCGGCGTGCCCTAACCGCAAGAAGATTCCCACAACCCCCCAGGCTCCAGCCTTGGGACCATCTGTCTATTTGGCGGGACATGTTGGGGGCCAGGGCAGTGCCAACCGCCAGCCCGTCACTGTGGGGGGTAAAGTTGTTATGGAGTTCCGAGACACGGGGGCAGATGTGACTTTGGTGCGACCTGATTTGGTGACCCCTGGGGATATCATCCCTGGAAAAACTCTGATCCTTCAAGGTATTGGACAGGCATATCTCAAAGTACCCATGGCTTGTGTCCATTTGGATTGGGGTGCTGATAAGGGACTACGCAAAGTGGGGGTGGTGTCTAACCTCCCAGACAATGTACTGTTGGGATCGGACTTGAGGCCCCTTATAGCCCAATATGCAGTGAAGGAAAACCTAAGCCATTGTGATAAAGTGACTGGCAATACGGTCTTACCCTGTGCCTCAGTATCAGAAGTGCCTGACTTTCTGCAGACTGTCACCCCTGCAGAGGGGAAGGCAAGTCGCCCCCCCTCCAATGTGTCTCCAGCTGCAGAGTACAATGAAAATGTTAACAATGACTTGAATGTTCCTGTGAATGTTGGTAGTGGTGACCTGGCTGCAGACACGCCCACATCTGCAGGGGGACCTAACCCCCTGGCTGTGACCCTGCCTTAGCAGGTCAACCCTACTGATGGCAGTGACCCTGCAACTGTTGCTGACTGTTATGAAAATGTCTCTTTTAATTCTCGCTCTGAACATTTAATGGCTAGCTCGTCTGGGTTCCAGGGGTACGCCCTGCCAAGTACTCCAGAGTGCCCCTCTTGGATCCCCAGCTCCTCAGACAAGCTCCCAACAGTTGAGTGTGTGGCAGTTCAAGGGGCCCCAGCATGGATATGGAGGAGGAAGGGACTTCTGGGATCGCAGTCGTAACCCGCAGCCAGAGGGCTCAGGGAGAGGAGGCCATTCCGACTCTTGAGCCATCCCCTCTGTCATCCAAAGACGGTGCTGGGACCGCCGTGACTAACTCCCCAGAGCCAGACCCCGAGGGGTCCGGCAAGTATACAACATTCACATCACTGGCTGGCTCGAGTCAGGAATTCCAGGACGCAGTCCAAACGGACCACAGCCTGGAACCATTGAAGGAGCGCGTGGCTCAGCCACCCTCAGGTTCAGACAAAGATCGGGTGTTCTGGGACCAGGGGAGGTTGTACCGGGAAACTCTTCCCACCGATGGGCCAGAAGGTTGGCGCAGTGAGAGGCACTTAGTAGTACCCCAACCCTATCGAGCGGAATTGTTGCGGATTGCTCATGATATTCCCCTGGCAGGTCACCTGGGGATCGCTAAGACCAAGGCTCGCCTGGTCCACTTGTTCTACTGGCCTAAGGTGGGGGGTAGCTAGATACTGCCATTCATGTGTCACCTGTCAGAGGATGGGAAAGGCGTGGCAAAGCTCCAAAGCCCCATTAGTGTCTATGCCCATCATAATGGAGCCTTTCCAACGGGTGGCCATAGATCTCATTGGGCCCCTGGCCATCCCCAGCCGCACCGGGAAACGCTACATCTTGACGGTAGTAGACTACGCTACTTAGTACCCGGAGGCTGTCACTCTGTCCTCCACTGGGGCGGATGTAGTGGCCAAGGCCCTAGTAACAATCTTCTCCAATGTTGGGTTTCGCCAGGAGATGCTCACTACTGTAGGGGTGCATCAGGGGGGCTTCAAATGGGACATGGTGTCTAAAAAACAGTCCTGCAAAATTTGCCCTCCAAAAACCATCTGGCGCACCTTTCCTTCTGTGCCCTGCCGTGTGCCCATACAGCAGTTTACAACCACATGTGGGGTGTTTTTGTAAATCACAGAATCAGGCTAACAGTTTTTGAGTTTTGTTTGGCTGTTAACCCTTGATGTGGTACAGGAAAAAATGTATTAAAATGGAAAATCTGCCAAAAAAGTGAAATTTAGAAATGTCATCTCCATTTTCCTTTAATTCTTGTGGAATATATAAAGGGTTGACAAAGTTTGTAAAATCAGTTTTCAAAATCTTGAGGGATGTAGTTTCTAAATTGGGGTCATTTATGGGTGGTTTCCACTAGAGATGAGCGAATCGAATCCCACGAAGTGAAATTCGATCCGAATTTCAGGATAAATTCGATTTGCCTAGAAGCCGAATTTCCTTGTGCTTCGTGTCGGCGAATCGATTTATCGTGAAATAGTGTAAAAAACAAAAAAATCCATACTTACCTCCTCCATTTGCTCACTATGGGCCGCCATCCTCCATCTTGATTGAAGATCCCGGGCGAAATCCCGCGCGTAGTGACATATGACATATGTGCCACGCGAGATTTCGCTCCAGATCTTCAAGCAAGATGTCGGCAGCTGGCCCGTCGCGAGCAAATGGAGGAGGTAAGTTTGATCTAGTGTATTTTTAAATGTTTATTTTACACTCAGACACCACGATCATGTATGAACGCGGCATCTGAGGGGAACAATGATGGGGGCGGCGCTATTGCAGCTCCCTGTCATTGCACCCACTATTTACAAAAAATGCGCTTAGTGGCGAAGTAATTCGCCACGAAGCGGCTTTTTTTTGTAAAATTCGGCGAATCAGGCGAATCGAATTTTCAAGAAATTCGCTCATCCCTACTTTCCACTATGTAAGCCCCACAAAGTGACTTCAGAACTGAACTGTTTGTTAAAAAAGTGGTTTTGGAAAATTTCTTAATTTTAAGAATTGCGTCTAAAATTCTAAAATAAAATTACATCTGCAAAATGATGCCAACATAAAGTAGACATATGGGGAATGTAAAGTAATAACTATTTTTTGAGGTATCACTATCTGTCTTAAAAGCAGAGAAATTCAAATTTTGAAAATTACTAATTTTTCCACATTTTCTGTAAATTTTGGATTTTTTTTAATAAATAAAGGTGATTTATATTAACTCAGATTTACCACTGTCATGAAGTACAATGCGTTTTTAGAAAACAATCTCAGAATGGCTTAGATAAGTAAAAGTGTTCCAAACTTATTACCACATAAAGTGACACATGTCAGATTTCCAAAATTTGGCCTGGTCCTTAAGGTTAAAAATGGCTATGTAATGAAGGGGTTAAAAGAATTCTTCAGAAGAATGCAGCATGGCACTGAAAAAGACAGGTCATGTTTTATTACACACTGCAAGGCCTCATGCACATAACTGTATTTTTGGTCCAATCTGCATTTGTTGCAGGATTGGATGTGGACCCATTCATTTCAGTTAGGTCACAAAAAATGTGAACAGCACACCGAGCGTCCACATCTGTATGCCCGTCCTGCAGTCCCGAAAAAAAGACAGAACATGTCCTATTCTTGTCTGTTTTGCTGACAAGAATAGACATAGTTACAATGGGTCCGCAAATAAACGTGGATGCTACACGGACGTCATCCGTATTTTTTTGCAGACAGTTGTGTGAATGGGTCCTTATAATGAAAATCTTGACTCTTTAAAGGGTTTCTGTCACCAGAAATGACCCTATTAAACCAAGTGTCATTTGCAATGAGCAAATGACACTTGATGCCAGTAATGTTACTATTATACCCCTCAGTAACGCCGTTTTGCTAAAAATTACGATTTTATAATATGCTAATGACCTCCCCTAGGTGCAGTAGGCGTGAACCTGCACCTAGGAGAGGCCGTAATTATGCCTCTTACCACGCCCCCGGCCGCGCTGATTGACAGGGCCGGGCAGCCAGCTCTTTCGGCTCCCGGCCCTGTACGATCCGAAATCCCGCGCCTGCGCAGTAATGAAGCCGGGACCCGGGCGGGCGCCGGCTCTCTAGGCGCGCTGATCGCAATGCGCAGGCGCGGGATCAGCGTGCGTTGAGAGCCGGCGCCCGCCCGGGTCCCGGCTTCATTACTGCGCAGGCGCGGGATTTCGGATCGTACAGGGCCGGGAGCCGAAAGAGCTGGCTGCCCGGCCCTGTCAATCAGCGCGACCGGGGGCGTGGTAAGAGGCATAATTACGGCCTCTCCTAGGTGCAGGTTCACGCCTACTGCACCTAGGGGAGGTCATTAGCATATTATAAAATCGTAATTTTTAGCAAAACGGCGTTACTGAGGGGTATAATAGTAACATTACTGGCATCAAGTGTCATTTGCTCATTGCAAATGACACTTGGTTTAATAGGGTCATTTCTGGTGACAGAAACCCTTTAAATCCTTGCCACTTTGCTGCCACTGTATTTCTACCTGAATTTTTTGTCTATGGATGCAGGCAGAAAAGAAAATTTCCAGAATTTCCATCCTTTTATTGTAAAGTACACACAGCATTTTTAGTACTTTTGTGACTTGAAAAACATGTTAAAAAATGAAAAATGCCACCAAAGAAGGCTTGTAACAAATGCTAAGAAAAATGCTTGAAATTCAATGTTTATTTTTTATTCTCTTTACTTTTGTATATGAAGGTTTTTAAAGGGGTTTTCTGGGAATAATGACTTTTTATGTAATGCCCGCAGCCTGCCTCCTGAAACAGAAAAATCATACTTGCCTGCTCCCTGCTGCTCCAGTCCTTCATGCTGCCTCTGCTCTGTCACAAGACAGTGGTGGTAAAAATCACTGACAAAGCATGGATGCCACATGTGTTCTGCCAGTGGTTTTCATGGGCCCATCGACTTCCATGGTCAGGGGAAAAACAAGGACATGTGAATATTCACATGGTGTACTGTCCATAAAGAACAAGGACAGCACACGTCTTCAATTTATTGACCTGTGATTGAGTCTCCTTTAACCATTTATGCTGCCCTCAAATAGAGACACTATAAAATTGGTGACAAATTGCTTTTCCCGATTTAAGAATGCCCAGTGCTTTGGTTATGCCACCAGATGGCATTACAGATCAAATTGCATAAGGAATCTAAACTGCATTGTAAGCAGAAACAATTTTTCAATTGCCTATTCTAACACATTTTCAATTGTAATTGTATATGTAATATATTTTTTTTTTTATTTTTTTTTTGTCAGTGCACTGTGCTGTATTAGAGCATCTTCATTTTAAGCCATTTTGTGTTAGGGTTTATTCATATCACAGTCATGTTGTGGTATTTGCCTTGATTTTAGCTTTTTTTTTTACATGCTTTCTGAAAAGTGCATCAAATACAATGTCATGTGCAGAAAACCCTTAAAGGGGTTCTCTGGGAATTATGAAAATGTAAGTACTAAAATATTATTTTATAATAAATATATTCACAAATGCCTTTCATTATTTATAATGGCTCGTTTTGTCTGAGGAGCAATCATTAGGAGAAATAAAATGGCCGTCGTCCCATTAGTTCACACAAAACCTGTCCTAATCACACAGCAGGACAAGTTACCCTGAGCTGCCTCATCCTCCTCTCCTACTTGTCAGGGATTATGATCCTGAATACAGGTGAATCTCTGTGGGAATGGAGAAGATGAGGAGACATGAGAGGAGGGTGAGATGTGGCTAATGAGCAGCAGCTCTTGTATGCAGTCTCCATTACCACAATCTGTCCTGTCCGTCCTCTTTGTAATTCATGTCTCTTCATGAACAAAATTCCCCAGAGATTCTGCTAAAGATCTTATCATCTGTATTCAGGATCATAACACCTGACAGGTAAAGCAGAAAGGAGGATGAGGCAGCTCTTTACCTCAGTATTGTAAAGTAATTTGTCCTGCTGTGTGATTAGGACAGGTTTTATGTGAACTAACGGCGGCCATTTTGTTTCTCCTAATTTATTGCTCCCCAGACAACATGAGCCAATATAACTAATGAAAGGTATTTGTGAATATATTTATTATAAAGAAATATTTAAGTATTTTAATTTTCTTAATTCCCAGAGAACCCCTTTAACTATTTCTTGGCCATGTACAATCCAACACACTTTTGTTACAGGTAAAGTTACTGTAAATCAGGTGCATTGAAAACAAATCAGAATAGTCATCAAGGTATAAAAGGGCTTTCTGAGACTTAGGTCATCAGTATCTGATTGGTGAGGGTCTGACGGTGCTATAGGTCAAATTTTCACTCTAGTTCAGCTCTTGGTCTATGTAAATGTGTTCTAGGTATCTAGGTAGGCTGTGTTCACATCTCCGTTTCAACGATCCAGCTTCCTGATCTGGCACAAATGCAACGGTTTTTGTCTGACCAAAACCTAGGATTTATGTCGGAAATAGACTGGATCACCGCAGGACCCCATTGTAGTCAGCGGAGATCTAGCAGTGAGGTAGAGGATCAGGAACACAGAAGATGTGAACGAAGCCTTAGCTAATTGGAGTGGTAACACAGGCAGGAAATTGTCAGTGCTGGTCCAAATGTCCTGCCCTGTCAATTTAGTGGCAGGTGGGCGCTTCTTCACCTGTGGGGACAGCCCCCCACAGTTGAAGAAGTCCTGCTAACGTGACAATTTGATTTGCCCATCTGTAATCCATTGCCTTCAACTTGTTTATGAAATCAACTCGATCCCTTCACAATGAAATCAAGGGGGGGGGGATTATCACAACTAGTAGAAAGGAAAACTTGCTTAGTGCCCATAGCCACCAATAAGATTCCTCCTTTCATTCTACAAAGGAACTCTGAAAAAACATCGTTATAACGGAAAGAAACGGAATCCCTAGGACGGACATCAAAACGGACACCTTTAAGAGGCATTCCGTTTTGATCCGTCATAATAGAAGCCTATGGCTCTGCATAACGGATCCGTCTGGTTGCCGTTATGCTGGACGGAAAACAAAGTCCTGTCGACTAGGACTTCGTTTTCCGTCCAGCATAACGGCAACCAGACGGATCCGTTATGCAGAGCCATAGGCTTCTATTATGACGGATCAAAACGGAATGCCTCTTAAAGGTGTCCGTTTTGATGTCCGTCCTAGGGATTCCGTTTCTTTCCGTTATAACGATGTTATAACGGAAAGACTGAACGGAAGCCCTAACGGTGATGTGAATGCACCCTAAGCCTGTTTTCCATTGTAGGAGCTTTGATAAATCTCCCCCAAGATGTTTAGTGTAGCTGCACATGTTAGGGGTTTTGCACAGATTTTCGTACACAAAAACTGCAGCGTAATACATTATCAGCAGAGTGAATGAGATCTAACAAATCTCAAGTATACGCAGGGGCGCACCTTTAATGAGGCAAGGTGAGGCGGCTGCCTCAGGCTGCGCCATCTAGGGGAACGTGGGGAGCGGCTTGTGAAACAGTAGTTTACAGTGACAGTGCAGGAGTGCAGGTGACAGGAGCGGGCAGCACGTCCCTGTTCCTTCTGACAGCTACCCACTAGCCAGTGCTCACATCCATAGAGCGGCTTTGGTACAGAGCACGGGCAGTGAATGATAATCCCTGACCCCACATGAACTTCCTACTTTGGGTCACAGGCTATAATTTACTGCCTGTGCTAGCAAGCAGTGAAGATCGTGAGGAAGCACTGAAAAAACGCCCTGGCATCTTCTCCAGCTCACCCTGCTCCAGGTTAACCCCCAGGATGCCTGTAAGTGACTGTGTGTGTATATATGTACTGCACATAGTGTATACAGTATATATGTGTGTTTATGTACTGTATATATATGTGTATACAGTATATGTGTGAATATATTGTACATACTTGTGTATACACTGTATACAGCATATGTGTATGTATGTACTGTATCTGCATGTGTATACAGTATATATGTGTGTATGTACTGCATGTGTATATACTGTATACCGTATACAGTGTGTAATACTTGTCTGGGTACCTGACCCTCCACCTTGCCGCACACATCTATATAGTAAGTTTGCTTCTGTTAGAGTATGTTCACATGTGAGATAAATGCTATGAATTCGCATGCAGCAGATTCGCAGCATTTTACATTTACAGCAATGTAGTTGAGTTTTTGGAAATCTCATCTGCACAGTGTGGAGCATATCCACAGCATAAACTGACTGGCAGGACCAGTTTATGTTGTGAGTAGAGATGAGCGAGCACTAAAATGCTCGGATGCTCGTTATTCGAGTCGAATTTTTCCCGATGCTCGGGTGCTCGTTTCGAATAACGAACCCCATTGAAGTCAATGGGAGACTCGAGCATTTTTTGCAGGGGACCAAGGCTCTGCCTAGGGAAGGCTGGGTGAAAACCTGGAAACCTCAGAAAATGATGGAAACACCACGGAAATGGACAGGAAACAGCAGGGGCAGCATGCATGGATGCCTCTGAGGCTGCCTAATCCCATCATTACCCTAAATTCTCGGGCAACAGCCTGGTGGTGACCCTCAAGGCAATTGTGCTGACCCAGACCATAAAAATTTAGCGTGGCCCTGTATGGCTATGGCTACAGAGTGACCAAGTTACACTGCAGGAGCAAGCGAAGCACATAAAAATTTAGCATGACCCTGTATGGCTGTGACTACAGAGTGACCGAGTTACAGTGCAGGAGCAGGCGAAGCACATAAAAATTTATTGTGGCCCTGTATGACTGTGACTACAGAGTGACCGAGTTACAGTGCAGGAGCAGGCGAAGCACATAAAAATTTATCGAGGCCCTGTATGGTTGTGACTACAGAGTGACCGAGTTACAGTGCAGGAGCAGGCGAAGCACATAAAAATTTATCGTGGCCCTGTATGGCTGTGACTACAAAGTGACCGAGTTACAGTGCAGGAACAGGCAAAGCACATAAAAATTTATCGAGGCCCTGTATGGTTGTGACTACAGAGTGACCGAGTTACAGTGCAGGAGCAGGCGAAGCACATAAAAATTTATCGTGGCCCTGTATGGCTGTGACTACAAAGTGACCGAGTTACAGTGCAGGAACAGGCGAAGCACATAAAAATTTATTGAGGCCCTGTATGGCTGTGACTACAGAGTGACCGAGTTACAGTGCAGGAGCAGGCGAAGCACATAAAAATTTATCGAGGCCCTGTATGACTGTGACTACAGAGTGACCGAGTTACAGTGCAGGAGCAGGCGAAGCACATAAAAATTTATTGTGGCCCTGTATGGCTTTGACTACAGAGTGACCGAGTTACAGTGCGGGAGCAGGCGAAGCACATAAAAATTTATCGTGGCCCTATATGGCTATAACAACAGAGTGACTGAGTTACAGTGCAGGAGCAGGCGAAGCACATAAAAATTTAGCGTGACCCTGTATGGCTATGACTACAGAGTGACCGAGTTACAGTGCAGTAGCAGGCGAAGCACATAAAAATTTATCGAGGCCCTTTATGGCTGTGACTACAGAGTGACCGAGTTACAGTGTAGGAGCAGGCAAAGCACATAAAAATTTATTGTGGCCCTGTATGGCTGTGACTACAGAGTGACCAAGTTACAGTACAGGAGCAGGCGAAGCACATAAAAATTTAGCGTGACCCTGTATGGCTGTGACTACAGAGTGACCGAGTTACAGTGTAGGAGCAGGCGAAGCACATAAAAATTTATCAAGGCCCTGTATGGCTATGACTACAGAGTGACCGAGTTACAGTGCAGGAGCAGGCGAAGCACATAAAAATTTATCGTGGCCCTGTATGGCTGTGACTACAGAGTGACCGAGTTACAGTGCAGGAGCAGGCGAAGCACATAAAAATTTATCGTGGCCCTGTATGGCTGTGACTACAGAGTGACCGAGTTACAGTGCAGGAGCAGGCGAAGCACATAAAAATTTATTTTGGCCCTGTATGGCTATGACTACAGAGTGACCGAGTTACAGTGCAGGAGCAGGCGAAGCACATAAAAATTTATCGTGACCCTGTATGGCTGTGACTACAGAGTGACCGAGTTACAGTGCAGGAGCAGGCAAAGCACATAAAAATTTATTGAGGCCCTGTATGGCTGTGACTACAGAGTGACTGAGTTACAGTGTAGGAGCAGGCAAAGCACATAAAAATTTATCATGGCCCTGTATGGCTATGACTACAGAGTGACCGAGTTACAGTGCAGGAGCAGGCGAAGCACATAAAAATTTATCGAGGCCCTGTATGGCTGTGACTATAGAGTGACCGAGTTACAGTGCAGGAGCAGGCGAAGCACATAAAAATTTATTGTGGGCCTGTATGGCGGCGGTGACAACAGAGTGATCGAGTTAGACTGAGGTAGCGGGTGAACCACACAAAAATTTAGCCTGACATAGCATGGTGGTGACACCACCAATGCCTTTGTCCGACTGAGATTGCAGTCAAATGGCTGTAGGTGAGCCTCCCAAAAAATTTTTTTTGGAGTGTGTGAAGTCGACCCTCCGAAAAAAAAAAATTTTTGTGTCTGTGGTTGACGATACTGAAAAATTGTTTTAGAGTGTCTGTAGTTGACTTTCCTGAAAAATTGTTTTAGAGTGTCTGTAGTTGACGCTCCTGAAAAATGGTTTTAGAGTGTCTGTAGTTGACGCTCCGGAAAAATTGTTTGGAGAGAGGGCCTGTAGGTGGCCCTCCGGAAACATTGTCTTAAAAGAGTGCCAGTTGTCCCTCTAAAAAATTCCCTTTTGGGTCAGCGTTTGGCAATGAAGAGAAGGAGGAAGAGGAGGAGTAGAGGAGAGGAATCGGATACATAAGGAATCTTATTCTTTAGCTGCTTTCCAGGCTTTGTTCATTTTAATAAGCGTCAGCCTGTCAGCGCTGTCAGTTGACAGGCGTGTACGCTTATCGGTGATGACGCCACCAGCTGCACTGATTACCCGCTCTGACAACACGCTAGCGGCAGGGCAGGCCAGCACCTCCAAGGCATACAGCGCCAGTTCAGGCCACGTGTCCAGCTTTGAAACCCAGTAGTTGTATGGAGCAGAGTGATCACGCAGGACGTTGGTATGGTCAGCTAGGTACTCCCTCACCATCTTTCTGTACAGCTCCCCCCTACTCTGCCTAGACTTGGGACAGGTGCCAGTGTCTTGCTGGGGTGACATAAAACTGGCAAAGGCCTTGGAGAGCGTTCCCCTGCCAGTGCTGGACAAGCTGCCTGCTCGCCTCCTCTCCCCCGCTACTTGGCCCACAGAACCACGCCCTCTGCCGCTAGCGGCGTCAGATGGGAAGGATTGTTTCAGCTTGTGCACCAGGGCCTGTTGATATTGATTCACTCTCATACTCCTTTTCTCTACAGGGATGAGAGTGGAAAGGTTCAGCTTGTACCGTGGGTCCAGGAGAGTGAACACCCAGTAATCGGTGTTTGAAAAAATGCTTTTAACGCGAGGGTCACGGGATAGGAAGCCTAACATGAAGTCTGCCATGTGTGCCAGAGTTCCAACACGCAAGAATTCCCTCTCCTCACTGGCCTGACTCTCCATTTCCTCCTCCTCCTCTTCAGCCCATACACGCTCAAGAGTTAAGAAGGACTGAGCATTGGTACCCTCTTCTGTCTCGCCAACATTCTCCTCCTCTTCCTCCTCATCCCCCTCCTCCAATACGCGCTGAGAAACAGACCGGAGGGTGCTCTGGCTATCAAGCGACGTATCTTCTTCCCCCATCTCCTGGGACAAGGTCAAAGCTTCTGACTTCATTCTGAGCAGTGAGTTTTTCAACAGGCAAAGCAGCGGGATGGTGAGGCTGATAATGGCGGCATCGGCGCTGACCATCTGTGTTGACTCCTCAAAGTTGCTCAACACCTGACAGATATCAGACATCCACGTCCACTCCTCATTGTAGACTTGAGGAAGCTGACTGACCTGACTACCAGTTCTGGTGGAAGTTGACATCTGGCAGTCTACAATTGCTCTGCGCTGCTGGTAAACTCTGGATAACATGTTTAATGTCGAATTCCATCTCGTGGGCAAGTCGCACAACAGTCGGTGAGCTGGCAGTTGTAGGCGCCGCTGCGCTGCCCTGAGAGTGGCAGCATCTGTGCTTGACTTGCGGAAATGCGCACAGATGCGGCGCACTTTGGTGAGCAAATCTGACAAATTAGGGTATGTCTTGAACTATGAACTATGAGATTGAACACGTGGTCCAGGCATGGCACATGTGTCAGTCTGCCAAGTTACAGAGCCGCCACCAGGTTATGCCCGTTGTCACACACAACCATGCCTGGCTTGAGGTTCAGCGGTGCCAGCCACAGATCGGTCTGCGCCGTGATGCCCTGTAACAGCTCTTGGGCGGTGTGCCTTTTGTCACCTAAGCTCAGCAGTTTGAGCACCGCCTGCTGGCGCTTACTCACGGCACTGCTGCTGCGCCTAGAGCTACCGATTGAAGGCGCCATGCCTACGGATGGTAATTCGGAGGAGGGGTTGGAGCAAGAGGCATAGCACATCTGAGAAACCTTGACCCAGGTAGGCCCCGCAATCCTTGGTGTGGGCAGTACATGAGCGGCCCCAGAGTCAGACTCGGTCCCAGCCTCCACCAAGTTAACCCAATGTGCCATGAGAAATAGTGTCCCTGCCCGGCAGCACTTGTCCACGTGTCCGTGGTTAGGCGGACCTTATCACTAACCGCGTTGGTCAGGGCACAGATGATGTTCTCTGACACGTGCTGGTGTAGGGCTGGGACGGCACATCGTGAAAAATAGTGGCGGCTGGGGACCAAGTACCGAGGGACAGCCACCGCCATCAGGTTGCGGAAAGCCTCTGTCTCTACCAGTCTGTATTCCAACCTGTTCTGGTGCTGCACTTGCCTCCCCCTCAGAAGCACTGTCTTGAGTTGGATTACCAACCCAGCTCGGGTCAGTCACCCCATCATCCACCAGCTCTTCCTCCGATTCCTCACTCTGCTCCCCCCCTCGAACTTACTGCCCTGACAACAACGTCACTGTCTGACAACCGTGTCTCATCATCATCATCATTATCATCCGACACCTCTTCACGCACTACTTGCAAGTCCACACTCTCATCACCCACAGACTGTGAAAGTTCTAAATTTTGGGCATCGGGACAGAGCAACTGCTCAGGTTGCTGTTGAGCAGTGGTTTGTGTCTCTGGGTAGGGTCCTGAAAAGAGTTCCTGTGAGTATGCCGGATCTGAATCCATATTTTCCGTGGGGGGGCAGGCTGGGGGGAAGGAGGTAGAGCTAGAGGAGCCAGAGGTCTACTCCCTTGGCTAGCGTGGGTGGACTGCGTGCAAGACTGGGTGGTGGATAAATTACTGGACGCATTGTCCGCTATCCACGTTATCACCTGTTTGCACTGTTGTGGTTTCAATAGTGGTGTACCACGTGACTCAGTAAGTTGCGAGATGAAGCTAGGGAGCGAAACTCTGCGGCGTTCCACTGCTCCCTCATCAGCATGTACAGTGTCACCCTGCCCAGGACCATGGCCTCTGCCCCCTATACTACTTTAACGCCCACGCCCACGCCCTCGTCCTCGACCCTTAGCCCTTGGGTTCAACATTTTGTATATTCATTAAACTGTCGAGTTAATATCTGAGGCCAAAACCGTATTCAGTAGACAGTAGAATTACTATCTGAGGCAAAAAAATGTAGTCTTTAGACTCCAGCTATTGCACCGCAAACCACTCAATTTTGCACTGGACTGTAGTTTATATAACTGAGAATAAAAACGTATTCTCTAGACTGCGGCTAGTGTATTACACACCTCACAATTGTTCACTGGACTGTAGTTTTTTATAATTGAGTGAAAAAAATTATTCTCTAGACTGTGTGTCAGGATTCGGGGGCGCTGCGGCCCTCCAGCGGATGTTGGGCGGGTGCGGGCGTTCCCGTGTCCTGACGCTATGCGGCGCTCATCCCAAGTGCAAGCCAGAAAATCCTCTTGTAACACTTAGGTTCCTATAGGGTTAAAGGTTTGGCTAGTTTTGCTAGTTTTACTGGCAGGCGTCCCTGCCAGTAATTTTGGTCCATTCTAGGGTGTGGCTGGGATCCCTGCTCCTATCACGCCTTGGGGCTGGGACTCTAGCCAGTATTTAGTTTCACACTCGCCATTCATCTGTGCCTGCTATAGAGCCTTGAGCCTAAGCTAGCTACTCTGTGTTTATCCGGTATTCCAGTTACTCTGTACCTTTTCCCTGGTTTCTGTTATTGTTACCTAGCTTTTGTGTTATCCTCTGTTTATTCCTTGCTTTGTTCCGTTACTTTTTACCCCTTCAGTTCCTGACCTGTGAGGGTTGTTCCTGCTTGTATTTTGTTTTGGTTGTTTGTCTCGTGTTCCACTTTCTTCAGAGTAATTGCAGTCTTCAGTTGGAGCCGGCCTGTTAAGGAGCCGGGTTCCCCAAAAGGCAGGGACAGTGGTTTGGGAGGAGTGTCAGGGCCTCACTTTGTCTGTGTCATTTGTGTCCCCCTGACTGCGGCTAGTGTATCACACACCTCACAACTGTTCATTGGACTGTAGTTTATATAATTGAGTAAAAAAAAATATTCTCTAGACTGTGGCTAGTGTATCGCACACCTCACAATTGTTCACTGGACTGTAATTTATATAATTGAGTAAAAAAAATTATTCTCTAGACTGCGGCTAGTGTATCGCACACCTCACAATTGTTCACTGGACTGTAGTTTATATAATTGAGTGAAAAAAAAACGTATTCTCTAGACTGCGGCTAGTGTATCACACACCTCACAATTGTTCACTGGACTGTAGTTTATATAATTGAGTGAAAAAAACGTATTCTCTAGACTGCGGCTAGTGTATCGCACACCTCACAATTGTTCACTGGACTGTAGTTTATATAATTGAGTGAAAAAAACGTATTCTCTAGACTGCGGCTAGTGTATCGCACACCTCACAATTGTTCACTGGACTGTAGTTTATATAACTGACTGCCAAAACGTATTCCCTAGACTGCACTACAGATCCCAGCAAGCCAAGGTACAGCAGTAGCAAAAATGAGTACTGAGAGGACTTTGGGCAATTTCATTGGGATCTGTGTGGACCATGTGCTGTCCCCTTTCTGCCACCAGTCACTGTGCACAGTGTGCAGCCAAGATGGCGGCAGCTGCACTACAAGTCCCAGCCAGCAGCCGAGAGGAGGCAAAAAAAAAAAGGTTGTTGTAGCCCTTAGAAGAGCGTTGGGTTCTTTATGGATTATTCCTGCCTAACCAGATTCTAATTTCACGCTCTAACAGTGTGCAGCCAAGATGGCGGTAGCTGCACTACAAGTTCCAGCCAGCAGCCAGCTTGTAGCCCTTAGATGGGCTGTTGGGTTCTTTGTGGGTGATTCCTGCCTAACCAACAACTAAATTCAGGCCCTAACACTCTCCCTGACAGACAGCAGCTCTATCCCTAATCTCATGCAGACGGAGTATGATGCGAGGTACGCGGGACCAGATTCTTATATTCCCAGGTCATCTGATCTGGCCAGCCAATCCCTGCTATCGACTTGTAGGGGCCCCACGTGATGCTAGGAGGTACCAAAGACTCTCCTGCATGTTGATTGGCTGAAAAAAGGCGGCTAACATGCAGGAAGAGGAAGTTGCCATTTCCTCAAGGATCGCGATATGCTCGTCCGAGTAGCAAGCATATGCGAATACCCTAATGCTCGAACGAGCACCAAGCTCGGACGAGCATGTTCGCTCATCTCTAGTTGTGAGTTTTAGGCCACCTGAACATTTTGCAGAATATGTGCGGTTTTTCAGTGTGGAGTCCCGTGCAGAAAAACCGCAGTGTAGTACAGTACCAGCAAAGTGTATGAGATTACACTAATCTCATGGAAATTGGAAATTGGAGTGCCATGCGGATTTCCAATGAAGGGTAAGATCTGCGGCAGAACTGCATCTAATCTGCACCAAATCCACAATTATATTGCATGGTGCAGAAATGCACATAAATCTGTACAGAAATTTGTGTAGATCTTATGTGTGATTGCCCACATGGGTGCAGGTGCACTTAAAGTCAATGAACTTTTTTTTTTTTTAAACTTTTGATATGTCATAGTTACATTTCAAAGGTTTGAATCAGTGTGGGAAGGGGCTGAGTTCTAACATTCCCAACAATCACTACAACGAGGCAAGAGAAGTGCTGACTTATCACACTGTCTCTCATCTCTGTAGTAGACGAAATCAAGATTAGCCCATAGACTTTTCTTGAGCTTGACTCCTGCAGCAACAAGAGAGTGCGCTATGAAAATTGACAATTTGGCATGGGAGAAGGCGCCATTACAATTTTCGCCTCAGGCAGCAGATAGGCTAGGTGCACCCCTGAGTATACGTTGCTCTTTTCTTCTGTGCGGAAATTGACCTGTTGTGCGGATTTTAAAATCTGCGGTATTTTGAGTGGTATAGAGTGGTTTTCTCCATAGACTTCAATGGGGTTGTTAACATAAACCACAAACTAAAATCTGCACTAAAAACTGCAATAAATAGTGCAGATTTCTGGGGGTTTTTGTGCTGCTTTGGTGCAGATTTCTTGAGGATTATCCATGTATATTTCAATTTTCAAAACAGAAAATCTGTTCGCAGATTTCTGTGCATTCCAGCACCAGATCCACACAATAAACCATATATACTACTTGCAGATTTGATGCACTTTTGCCACAGATCTTACCCTTCCATTGAAAAGGGTGAAATAAGCACAAAAAAAAATCGCACAAAAAATTGACACGGTCCGGAGGTCAATTTCCACATGGAAGAAAGAAGCAAGGTCTACATGAGATTTGGCATCTCATACGCTTTACTGGTAATGTATTATGCTGCGTTTTTTTCAGCAGGTAAATCCACATTGTGTGCAAGTACCCATAAGGTTAAAGAAGAACTCCCGACAAAAATTTTATTCCATGTCCTGCTAGAAATGTACATGATGTAATCTGTAGTGAATGTCATTTTCTTACAAGTGTCTGAATTTTTGACTTATATCATCCTGAATTTTGTTATCTGTGTCATGTGACCAGCAATTAGACCCACCAACTCACACATAGACTTATGTGTGGACAGGAAGTCTAATTCTCTATGTATTCCTATGAGACTGAAAGTGAGGTTCCCATAGGAATGAATAGAGCAGTTACTGGCTTTCTGTCCTGGGTCAGTTTGAGGTCAGGGAGTTGGTCACATGATCCAGCTACAATAAGAAGAGAGGTTTTTACTCACAGAAACAGTCACTGATAAGAAAATGACATTCACTACAGATTACATCATGCACCTTTCTAACAGGTCAGAGAATAAAAATTTTTGCGGGAGTTCTTCTTTAATTGTTTTCGAGTTATCCACGTCAAGTCTTTTCGAGAATGATTACTTACAGAGTGGCAATGATTTTCATGTAGAGCCCTGGCTGCGGCGTTCGTTTAGGAGAACAGAATACAATGTTATTTGATGTCAGTAAATCAATGGCCTGTAGAGCACTTTAGATTTGTTAGCGCTGTCATAAAGTGATGTGTAGGTGCGGTACTGCAGAAACACTAATCAGTGTAGGCAACTCCTGTCACTTGGATCTTTTCAGATCTCTTCACAGCTCTGTTATGCAGTCATCACAAGCAGAAAACATGGTTGGAAGCATTTTTCTTTCAGATACATTGAGAAGGCCTCATCCACACAGCCATATCATAGATCCATTTTGGCATCTGTAGAAACACATGGGCCCATAATGTTATTATGTCTATGATTTTCATTTTAGTGAGATAAACCCCTTTTGTCTGTTTATTAAAAAGCTGCATTATGGAGATTGCTCTCCCAGGAAGTATTAACAGACACACAGTGATAAAGCAATTTAATCATAATGTGTCATAAATTAGGCACATTATAGAAAAGGGGTTATATGGCTGAAATCGATTTACCTGTATTGACTTCTACTTAAGCCACGTTCAGATCACCGTTTAGTTTTCCGTCAGAAGAACTGAAAAAAAAAACAAACACATCCTTTAATTTGAGCATCCTTTCTGTCATAGATGCTTTATTTTCAAAGGATCTCTGACAAAACTGATGCTAAAATAAAGGATGTGGGTTTTTTTTTTCTGTTCTTCTGAAGGATTAGAAGATGCGAAATTAGAAAAACGAATGCGAACTGAACAGAACAGATGCACAAAATAAAGGATCCATTTTTAAAAGGATCCCTTTATAAATAAAGGAACAGAAGAACAAAAACGAAATGGTGATGTGAAGTGGCCTTGCTGTGAGCGCTGATTTGTACTTTGAAGGGTTACAGCACTCTCTTTAATACTGGCTCATAGGGTGCACGTCCTGGTATGGCCCTGACTCCACCCTTGGACCACAATTCTTCAGGTGTATACAATGATGGACAGCACTCCAAAATATGCAATGGTGAATAAAATTGACTTTTATTTCTCAGCCGGACATTTTGGTAGACAGTATACAGGCAACGTTTCGGGCTTTAATATAGCCCTTCATCAGGCCTAGTGACTGCAAATCATTGTATACACTTGCTGTGAGCACTGACTTGAGTATACTCCATCTACCTCTGTGATGGCTTAGATTCTACATCTCCTTGAAGAAGTGGCTAAAAGCCCCTTTAAATGGACCGATCACCCGATGAACATCATGTAAAGCATTATTGATGCAGACACCTGAATGATCGTTTTTGGGCAGAAGATCATGTTTTGTGAAGGGGGATCTGCTGCCCAGAAACAGTGGTTCATTGTAGGGGTGAGTGGTCACATTTCCCCATACAGAAATGTAAATGCTGCTCTCATCTGTGACCTAAAAAGATATGGAAGCTGCACTGTGATTGGGTGCCTTGTGGGCCAATAGAAGACAGTCTTGGTAATTAAAAGCAATTTTACAAAAGTTTGGTCTGTTTTTTCTTTAAACATAACACTCAATGTAAAAATGAAGACTATGGAGCTTTTTCTATATGAAATCTGTGACATGCATGTTTCGTCAGGTGACATGCTCAGTGGCATACTCCCCTAAGAGCATTGCTTTTAGGGGGAAATATCTTCCTGTCCTGTACAGATTGCCGATTAGGAGTTTTACAGGTTTCATGCGCAGGAATCTACTTACTATGTGCGTTGACAAATTCTGCAACCTCCATCTTTCATGGACAGTTGACCATACCCTTCTTAACCCATGCATAAATGCCCAAGGGTAAACACATGCCAATTTTAGTCTGACTATTCAAATTATTCTGGGAATCTAATAAAACCATGTGTTTTTATTCTCATACAATCATCTTCAGCTTGTACTTGGCTATGACAGGATGACCAGGAAAGTTACAGAACAGCTATTGCGCTTTTTATTTTTATTTTTAGGAATTATAGGTCATGAATAAGCAAACATTTTACTTTTCAACCTGCTAATGCCCCTTTCACACGAGCGGGAGACTCGCATGTCTCCCGCAACGCATCTACAGGGCTGGACTCCGGCACTGACTGGGATCGCATATAATGCTATGCGATCCCTGTCAGTGCAGAGTCCAGCCCTGTAGATGCGTTGTGTGAAAGGGGCATAATAAAAAGAAAAAATCCTCATGCTTGAGGGGGACTGCAATTGAATTTGATCTCTCACCGTTCCATCACTAGTTCAGCTGCCTGCAGCCCTTAATGTTTCAAAGGAAGAATAAACCAATTATTACCAAAAATGGGAAATAAGAATGAAATTTTCCATTCTTATTGCACCTCTTTTTGGTGTAGAAAAGTTGCAGTGCATTTGCAACTTTTCTAGTCGTAATCTGGGCGCTTTGCGAGAGTAGGGTCATCAACCCCGTGTAATACATCATTATTTATTTTAGAAACTGGCATAAATAATAACTGAAATATACGGCAGCACCGAGCGTCCGTAGATTTCATCCTGGTGTGCGGAGAACCTGAAGAGGTAGGTCATTTATGCCTCCTCCTGTAGCTCAGGCCCTATTAAGGCTGGTGTAGCACACACCTGACATGATAAATCAGGACCTTAATCTTTATCTTGCTCCAAGGATGTCTCATACTGATGTCCTAGATTTACTATAGATATTTTACACTATATATTGTACAGATAAAAAAATGTATTGACTACTTTATTTTACTATATGATTTATGTTTTTCTGATGTTTCATTTACAGTTAGTAATAAAAAGTAAAACATAAAGGAAATACACTAAATCAAAGTTTTATTAGCCCAAGGCAAGGTTCACACCACATTTTTGCATCTGTTGAAAAGAATTTTCCTTTAATATTGGGTATGTTGCCATCTTTTCTTTAGAAAATAGAGGATCTGTCTGGTTCTTGTTGTTTAACACAAAAGTAGCCCACATAATTTTTGTATTCTGTTGCATGGTGCTAAATAGTTGAAAACAACACCATTTATCGGGCTAGAAAAATGAATTGTGCCATACCTTTATACCTACAATCTCATGGCCAACTTAAAGGGTTATTCCAGTATACACCACTTGACTCCCTACTGAAACTATGTGGTACAAAGTAAAAATCTTCAAAATGTAGTAATTTAATTTTTCCAGTGTTTCTCACATAATCACCTCTCACTGTCCCAAACATGAAGGTTATATCTCGCTGTCTAGTGTTCAATGTACAGTTCAGCTTCAGCCTGCTGGTTGAGGATGCTGAGTTCTAACACTAGAACTTATAGGACAGGAGTAGGCAACCTCCGGCACTCCAGCTGCTGTGAAACTACAACTCCCAGCATGCATACTTGCTCTGCTCTTCTCAGAAATCTTATAGAAATGAATGGATTATGCTGGGAATTGTAGTTTCACAACAGCTGGAGTGCCAAAGGTTGCTGATCCCTGTTATAGGAGATGTAACTGGGTGAGATGGGAGAGGCTCAGCAGTGAGGCATATCCTAGTATAGATGTCAGCAATGCAAGGTAAGAACCATAACCTGATACCCACATGGGCTGCTGCCAGGCCCACTCTTGCTTGAATCAAGGAGGGAACAACAGTGTGACAAAAAAGATAATTAAGTTTAGTAGGCAATTAGTTCACAGTCAGCTCATCATTCAGAGACCAATACAGTCATGCAAGGAGCTCCCAGAATCCATAGGCAAATCAAAGTACACCGAAAATGTTTATTGGATCCAACAATAAAATATCCAAATGCAGAGCAAATGTGACAAGGTTTATGCATTTCTAGACATAAAAAGCTTTATTCTTAACAAACACATGATTAGCATGTGATCAATATAACACATATATCTGCAGAAACACATCATTACCTAAAAACAGAGAAAAAAACTGATATAAAAACTAGGGCTAAAACAGATCTCACCTAGGAGACAAGTGCATCATTTAGTATCCATAAATCAACTCATGCTTCTATTGCCTAATTCCAGTGCAAGCCCTAGGTGGCAAGTCCACAACTGGTCGACATTCCCTACTCTGCTAAAGTGCAAGACATACACAAAGAAAGAACAACACAGAGACGGAGTCCTAAGGCAATGAGTCAGAAGCGGGCGGACAATACAGTACCAAATCGCAAGACAGGGTAGTCAAATAGCTAAGCCGAAGTCAGAACCAGACCAAAACACGAGACAGAGACTGGTCAAAGGCAAACTGAAGTCAATAATAGAAGCGATCCAAGCACACACAAAACTGGAACCAGTAGCACAGCTAGGGAGTCAATGACTATCACTGGCACAAGGCCAGGGACGTGGCTTAGCAGTGTGTCTCTTCTGGCGCACTCGCGAATAAGTTGGAGATCTCACCGCTGGAGCCCGGACAGGTAAGTCCGTGACAGGTGGTCTCAGTTTAATAAATGCCATTTATCACACAGATAAAGTTAATACAAGGCACTTACTAATGTTTGGTGATTGTCAATAGAGGCTGGCACTTTTTCCTATAGTGTGCAAGCACGTCCATCGCTGCTGGATTGTCAGGTGGTCGTTAGTGTTGAGTGAAGCGAGCTTCGGATGCTTCATCCGAAGTCGCTTTGTTCAAAACTTCGAAATAATACTGTCTGATTAATACTGTACGGAGATCAGTCTCATTACAGTATTAGAATGTATGGGCTCCGATAAGCTGAAGTTAGTTATTCGTGAAGGGGGGCATAAAGTATAACCCCCTATGGATTTAATTAGTAAAAAAAAAAAAGCTTTCATTTCCATACTTCAGTTTATCCAAATCCAGGTTTTATTTTTTGTTAGAGAAGGAAGATTGTGGCTCTTTTGTGACACATTTATTACATTATTCATAGTGTCTAGAGATGCTCATTACTGCAGAAATGTACATGGAAACTGAACGGTTCTGGGAACACAACATTCCTGCCATGTAACAGGTGCAAGGGAAAAAGGGTATTCCTTCCCATACAGCGAAGATGGCAGGGTAAATATGTGCTGCCTCCCTTTAATAATTTAGTACTGCGATGCAATGCCAGTATTAATATACTTACGGTGTGAGTCATCAGTACAACGTCAAGGCCAAGCGACTGACGCACAGTCATTTTCATTATCTATCAACTAACCTGTACGGCATCCTGATGTATTCCGAATACATGGAAATAAAGGGTCAGCTAATGCATATTGTACTCACTAATTGCTCTCCAAGTGACAAAACAGCTGAGAAGCCTTAAAAGAGCGGGGTGGAGAGGTAGCGCTGTCAGTAGAAACTGTTGTCATGGAAACTACAAAAGGAGCGACGACTGAAGGAATTGCTAATATAGGCGTATAAATGCGCTGACATTGCCTAATGCACAAGGGTTTTCTTTCAATCCTTAACATTTCCTTAAAAAATGCAACAGCTAGGAAATGATCCAGTCATCTCCAGCATATTATTATGTATGCAGTGGGGACCTGGAATGATGTGTGTATGTAGGCTAAGTCACCGGAGATCTCACAAGTTTCCTCGCACTGACGGATCAATACTTCTTTACCATTAATAATAATAATAGTGCAGCTATCTATGACACCGGAAGTCTGTAACCCTCACGAATTCTGGTACCTTCAGAAAATCTGCTTCCATGCAGCCGTCCACTTCTGTCTTTGAAGAAACAGAGTCAGAAATCTGATATATTTTTTATAGTTTAAGACCAGTTCAAAACTGGGCCACTTACCTGATTTTCTGACATGGCACATTTTCTTCTGTTCACATGTCTTTAAAAGTCATAACTTCTTTTCCCGTTTGGTTATGTAAATAATTTTTATGGTGATACACAGGGCTTTTTATTTATGTCATTTTTATTTTAGTATTTTTTTTTTTTTTTTTATATCCAGGAAAATGAAAAAAGCTAATAGTGTGTTTTTAACATTTTTTTCTCACTTTGTTTGCTAACAGTACAACATGCATATACTATAGTATATTTTCGAAAATGATGTCCCCTTTTGCTAATGGTCTTTTTGATATATGGGATGTGTGGGTAATAGTTGGAGGGGGCAGAGCTGTGGTTTGATTTTTTTTCATTTACTTTTTTTTAATTGTAACTTTACTTCTTTATTTTACATTTTGTGCCCTCCATAAGGTCATACAAAACCTTGGAGGGACATTTAACATTGCATACTTTTTTATTACTGATTTTTCCTGTAACTAGGACTACTATTTCCAGTTACAGAGGGAATACAGCCCCCAGATTGTAAAAGGCTGTACAACCTCATGGCAAAGCTTATCTGGGTCTGGTAAGACCCAGCGGCTTGTGCAGATACTCAGCCCCCAGCGATCACCTGACTGCTGGGACTAAATCAGGAATCTGTATTGTGTATGCAGCACTGTGGAAAGCAGGGACAGTGAAACACCTGCTGTCACTGACAGCATGCCGCCTACTCCCAAAACTACATGCTTAGGGGGCGATTTATCAAGCTTTCTGGGCTCGTCTTTATATCCCCTGTGCTGCCTCGTTATATAATAGGAGCATCCTCCTGCAGGCCATGCGCATAATCAGAAATCTATGTAAGCTCAGAGCTGCCGTAGATTTCTGGCTTCATTTACGCCAGAAAACTGTACATGAAGATAACTTTGTTGCAGCGGCTGGCCATGCCCAATTCTCTGTCCTTGCCATGTCCCCTTTCAGAAAAGTGGCGAGGATGGCGAAAAAGTGACAGATGCAACAGTGTTTTAAAAGTCGCACCTGTGACTTTTTAATGTCACTTTTCAGGTGCACAGGGAATGATAAATCTCCCCCTTAAATACATGTATGTATTTTGCAGTCAACAAAAAACAGATCCGCAAAAAATAGGGATGACGTTCATGTGACAACCATGTTGTATCCATGTTTCCACTGAAACAATGCGTATCCTTGTTCGCAAAATGACAACAATAGGACATGTTCTATTTTTTGCAGATGCCATTCGGATGCGAACAGCACGCGCTGTGTTTTCCACATTTTTTGCTGACCCATTGAAATGAATCTGCATTCTATTCACAAAAATTGTGGATCAGATACGGACTGAAAATACGGTCTTGTGAATGTGGCTTGTGTGTAGCTGCAATCTATGCAAGGGCATTTCAAAACATCTGTGCAGAAATAAATACTGACCACTACGTGTTCACTTCATTACAAAGCTGAACTTTGAATTTTTTTTGAAGCAGATCTGTGCCAAAAACATGTAGAAAACATACAAAAAAACATTGACTTACGTGGAGCTGTTTTTTTTCTGCTTCCTATTCATTTCAGTGGGAAATTCAGTGCTGCTTCTGCCCCAAGATAGGGCATGCTGCTTCTTTTTTCCACATGTGAAAAAAAAAAAAGTGCTTCTTCCCATTGAAATGAATGGGAGAAATACTCCAAAATGAGCACCAAAAAGCTCAGTGCGAACTTACCCTAAAAAGTGGTTCTAATTGGGACATCTAGGGTTTCTACATTTTTTTCAACATGTTCGGTAAGGGGGTGGGACTTTGTGGTGAAACGGGCGGGGCCAAAGATGCACCATTTTGTGCCAAAATTGCCCCACAGTTCTGGCATAAAACTCTGAAACTAAGCCATCTAATAGCTGGTACAGTCAGAGAATTGTGTCTATCCCTGCACCAGATTTATTATCCAGCCTGAGCCCCTGTGATAGACCTGGTGCAGGGATAGACAGCCCGGGCTTTCACCATCTATAGGATCAGTAAATCTGATCCTCTGTATGTCAACCACACTGCCATATAAAGCTTCAGCAGTTTATACAATTTGCTAATTTCATTTTATAAACCCCAGAACGGACTGAATAATCCCTTATGAGAAAAACTGTATTTTCATATACTGTACAGCAGTGCTGCATTATAGTGTCAGTCATTGTACTAAATTTACCTCTTCCATGCTGCTCTCTTCCACAACTACCAGCAGGCATATACTATTCTATTCTGAGAATTGTGCCCCGCGCTCCGTATTTTCTTTGAGATGCCAGTGGAGCATGTCTCTCAGTGCCAATACAGGTCAAATGAAATTCACAGTGCTCTCCAGTTTCTTACAATTAATTGTGAAGTTTATTTAACATCAGTCCAGGTTCCAAACATGTAAGTGATACGTAAGAGTATTAGAATAGCTGATTGATTAGTACCAGACATATCAGTGTAATCAGGGGCGTAGCTAAAGGCTCATGGGCCCTGGAGTTCAGCTTGGGCCCCCCCCCTTCCCTCAGCGCTGGTGCACCTAGCTTTTCTGCTGGCCAAGTAAAAAATTGAACCCTTCCCCCCCCCCCCCCATGCCAAATTCTCACCCTAACCTTTTCCCTCCTAACATTACGTATATCACTACAGAACATACAGGGTAAGGCTACATTCACACGACAGTTGTTTTTCCGCCTCCGATCTGCATATTTTGCGGCTCAGATGCGGACCCATTCACTTAAATGGGTCAGCAAAAAATGCGGACAGCACACTGTGTGCTGTCCGCATCTGTATGTCCATTCCTATTTTTGTCCGTTTTGCGGACAAGGATAGACATTATTACAGTGGATCCCCCCAAAAAACGGAAGCCATACGGAACATCATCTGTTTTTTTGCGTATCTGCAATTTGCAGACTGCAAAAAACAACATTCGTGTAAATGTAGCCTAATACAGCACCCCATACCTCTTACATCCAGTGACGTCTCCTCTGATGTAGATCTTCTCTTTCCTCATCTTCTCCTTTCAGACCAGACGCCATTTTTCAGCCATTTCTCATCTCTGCAGTTTGACAGAAAAAAATCTTAGTTTACTACTTTTCCATCATCCTCCCATCTTCTGGACAAATAATCCTACCACCCCCAGTACTGTGCTACTAGTACCACACAGATATTGCCCTTCAATAATTATTGGCACACAGTGTCCTAAAATAACTGCGCCCAGCAAATAGTGTCCCTGACAGTAATAGTGTAAACATAACGTCCCCCAGAAATAACTGCGCTATGCTGATACTGTGTCAGGGTGCCCCCCACAGTAATAGTGCTCCCTAAAGTCCCAACTAATAATTCTCTGCGAGAGTGCACTTGTTAGTAATAGTGCCCCCAACAGTACTAATGTCCCCATTGTGCCCCAGAAGTAATAATGCTTCTAATGTGCAAGTAAGAAGTGCCCCAATAATGTGCCAGTAAGAAGTGCCCCCATAGTGCACCCCAATAATATGC
Organism: Rhinella marina; assembly: GCA_900303285.1. Taxonomy (NCBI): domain Eukaryota; kingdom Metazoa; phylum Chordata; class Amphibia; order Anura; family Bufonidae; genus Rhinella; species Rhinella marina. The sequence goes on along the minus strand of ONZH01000573.1, from coordinate 28,124 downwards.
CAGTAAGAAGTGCCCCAATAATGTGCCAGTAAGAAATGTCCCCATAGTGCCCACCAATAATGTGCCAGTAAGAAGTGCCCCCATAGTGCCCCCCAATAATGTGCCAGTACGAACTGCCCCAATAATGTGCCAGAAGTGCCCCCAAAATTTCCCCCAATAATGTGCCAGTAAGAAGTGCTCCCCCCCATTGATTCCCCCCCTCAAATCATGTGCCAGTAAAAAGTGTCCCACCCCCATAGATGCCCCCCAAATCATGTGCCAGTAAGAAATGCCCCCCAGTGCCCCCATGTGCCAGTAAGAAATGTCCCCAGTGCCCCCATGTGCCAGTAAGAAATGCCCCCAGAGCCAGTAAGAAATGCCCCCAGTGTCCCCATGTGCCAGTAAAAAATGACCCCAGTGCCCCCATGTGCCAGTAAAAAATGCCCCCAGTGCCCCCATGTGCCAGTAAGAAATGCCCTCAGTGCCCCCAAGTGCCAGTAAGAAATGCCCCCCAGTGCCCCATGTGCCAGTAAGAAATGCCCCCAGTGCCAGTAAGAAATGCCCCCAGTGCCCCCATGTGCCAGTAAGAAATGCCCCCAGTGCCAGTAAGAAATGCCCCCCAGTGCCCCCATGTGCCAGTAAGAAATGCCCCCAGTGCCAGTAAGAAATGCCCCCAGTGCCCCCATGTGCCAGTAAGAAATGCCCCCCATGTGCCAGTAACAAATGCCCCCAGTGCCCCCATGTGCCAGTAATGAATGCCCCAGTGCCCCCATGTGCCAGTAACAAATGCCCCCAGTGCCCCCAATAGAGCGCCGGTCCGTGATTGCACCAATAAAAAAAAATAAACACTTATACTTACCTCCATCAGGCTGGCAGCGATGCGATGTAGACCTCTTCCGGCCTGTGTCCCGCGCTGTACGGCTCAGGCGGGACACTGAGGACGGCGATACAGATGACTATGGAAATGAGCGCTTCCACAATGGATGCTGTTGCCCCCCAACTGTACGCAGGGCCAGGCTGCACCTTGCCTAATTGGCGGTGTGGGCCTGCAAGTGGCAAGGGGGGACCGCTGCCACTCCTATAGCTATAGCCCTGGTGGAGGCTAATCTCTTGCCAAAACAAAAGGCCGATCAGATAGTGCTGTGGATTTCCTTTGAGTAAGGCTAGTTTCACACGAACGTTGTGTTTTGCGGTCCGCAAATTGCGGATCCGCAAAAAAAACGCATGTCGTCCATATGGCATCCGTTTTTTTTGCAGATCCATTGTAACAATGCCTATCCTTGTCCGTTTTGAGGACAATAATAATAATAATATTTATTTATATAGCGCCACCATATTCCGCAGCGCTTTACAAAGTCATATGGTTCTTGTACAATACAAAAATGACTGGCTAATATACAACTGAAACACTAGGAGTGAGGGGAGAATAGGGGGTGACACATAAGGTGGTTGATTGTGATAAGTAGGATTCGAGCCATAATTGTAGTGAAAGCTGTGGTGCTGGCCGATCTGCTTCGGATTTGGGACTATTAGAGGATCGAGTTCAGGCCAAAGGAGTTGGTGGGGGAGCGTTTTAGTTGGGGAAAGGTCATTTTAGGAAGCTTGATAAGCCTGCCTGAAAAGATGTGTTTTTAGGGCACGTTTGAAGGTAGGGAAGTTGTGCATTGACCTAATATTCAGGGGCAGAGCATTCCAGAGAGTAGGTGCAGCTCGAGAAAAGTCTTAAAGACGGAAGTGAGAGGTACGAATTATGGAGGATATTAATCTTAGGTCACTAACAGAACGGAGAGCACGAGTAGGGTGGTAGACAGAGATGAGGGAAGAGATGTATGGAGGGGCAGCACTGTGGAGAGCTTTGTGGGTGAGGGTGAGAAGTTTGAACTGTATTCTGTGGTGGATGAGCAACCAGTGAAGTGACTGGCATAGAATAGTGGCATCACTGTAACGGGAGGACAGATAGATGAGCCTGGGTGCAGCATTTAGGACAGACTGAAGGGGGGAGAGTTTAGAGAAAGGGAGACCGATTAGTAATGCATTGCAGTAGTCAGGACAAGAATAGGACATGTTCTATTTTTTTTGCGGGGCTACGGAACGGGCATACGGATGCGGACAGTACACAGTATGCTCTCAGTATTTTTTGCGGACCCATAGAAATGAATTGGTTTGCATTTTTCATGTGAGAAATGCGGATCGGAAACCGCAAAAACAACGTTCGTGTGAAAGAGGCCTAATTCAGTTGAGCAGCCAATAAGCAGACACAGGGTTGGACTGGCCCCCCAGAGTACCAGACGATCCTCTGATAGGCCAAGGCTCTGACCATACCATAGTAGATCCCAAAGGTTCAGGAGAAAAAAACTAATTTTGTTGCTTTTTGAACCACTAGATTCTATTTCTTTGTTTCAAAACCTATTAGACTTTATTGATGATATAGCGTTTGGGCCTTAAGAACATTTTCCTCTGATGGACCCAAGGAACCCGAGTCTGACACTGAGAAGACATTACATCACTTGTCTAGTGCCACAGAATTCCATAGAAGAGAAGAATCTGCCCAGCGGAAGTAATCTGATTACATATATTTCCTTAGATTGAGAGTCAGAAACAGTGTCCTACACAAGACGTTCAGTGACTAGGCAGAAGCAGTATAATATGTGTGATGGCACTGTTGAACATTGTCCTCCTAAAGATGTCTCAGGTCATATTTTGCCTAATTCAAAGTGCTGATGACAGAGGTACAATAAAGTTATGGTTGAGGGTTTCTAATCTTTTTATAAATATAGGGGGACATTTATTAAGACTAGCGATTTATAAGCTGGTCTTAATCCCTCTGCGCTGCTGGAGGATGCGCCAAAGTTATGTAGAGGCACAGGCCTTAATCCAAAAGAAAGACAGCACTACTCACTCAATCCAATATGGTAGATTCAAATGGTGGCCAGCGGTGTTGAGCCCTAGCCCGTTGGGCTCCAGACAATTTGTAGTAAAGGTGAATGACCGCAGCACTCAGTGTCTTCAAAAGTATGGAGTTTTTATTCACCAACTGTGTGATGTTTTGACTTCAAAGAGTCTTTCTCAAACACCTTTGCGACAAAATCTGCAACCTAATTATGCCAAAAACTGGAGTAAATCAGATAATAAACTTTTTAAATGTGAAAGATCTATTTGCCGCCTAGGTGCAGCTGCAGACAAAACATTTCTAGTAGAGATAAGCGAACATGCTCATCCGAGCTTGATGCTCGTTCGAGCATTAGGGTATTCGCATATGCTCGCTACTCGGACGAGCATATCGCGATCCTCGAGTAAATGGCATCTTCCTCTTCTGGCATGTTAGGCACCTTTTCTCAGCCAATCAACATGCAGGAGAGTCTTTGGTACCTCCTAGCATCACGTGGGGCCCCTACAAGTCGATAGCAGGGATTGGCTGGCCAGATCAGATGACCTGGGAATATAAGAATCTGGTCCTGCGCTGCTTGCGTCAGACGCCGCCTGCATGAGATTAAGGATAGAGCTGCTGTCTGTCAGGGAGAGTGTTAGGGCATGAATTTAGATGTTGGTTGGGCAGGAATCACCCACAAAGAACCCAACAGCCCTTCTAAGGGCTACAAGCACCTTTTTTTTTTGGTCTTCTCCTGGCTGCTGGCTGGGACTTGTAGTGCAGCTACCGCCATCTTGGCTGCACACTGTACACAGTGACTGGTGGCAGAAGGGACAGCACGTGGTCCACACAGACCCAAAAGAAATTGCCCAAAGTCCTCTCAGTACTCATTTTTGCTGCTGCTGCTGCTGTACCTTGGCTTGCTGGGATCTGTAGTGCAGTCTAGGGAATACGTTTTTCTCTCATTTCTATACACTACAGTCCAGTGAACAATTATGTAGTGTACTGTACAGTAGCGTCAGTCTAGGGAATACGTTTTTCTCTCATTTCTATAACACTACAGTCCAGTGAACAATTATGTAGTGTACTGTACAGTAGCGTCAGTCTAGGGAATACGTTTTTCTCTCATTTCTATAACACTACAGTCCAGTGAACAATAATGTAGTGTGCTGTACAGTAGTGTCAGTCTAGGGAATACGTTTTTTTATATATCCTACAGTGCATTGAAAAATTGAGTGGTTTGCGGTGCAATAGCCGCCTTCTAAAGACTATGTTTTTCCTCTCAGTCATATATACTACAGTGCAGTGCGAAATTGTGTCGTGTGCTGCACACTAGCCGGAGTGTAGAAAATATACGTTTTGTCTCTCAGTTATATATTATACAGTGCAGTGAAAAATTCTGTCGTGTGCTGCACACTAGCCGGAGTGTAGAAAATATACGTTTTGTCTCTCAGTTATATATTATACAGTGCAGTGAAAAATTCTGTTGTGTGCTGCACACTAGCCGGAGTATAGAAAATAGACGTTTTTCCTCTCAGTTATACATTATACAGTGCAGTGCAAAATTCTGTCGTGTGCTGCACACTAGCCGGAGTGTAGAAAATATACGTTTTTTTCTCAGTTATATATTATACAGTGCAGTGAAAAATTCTGTTGTGTGCTGCACACTAGCCGGAGTATAGAAAATAGACATTTTTCCTCTCAGTTATACATTATACAGTGCAGTGCAAAATTCTGTCGTGTGCTGCACACTAGCCGGAGTGTAGAAAATATACATTTTTCCTCTCAGTTATATATTATACAGTGCAGTGCAAAATTCTGTCGTGTGCTGCACACTAGCCGGAGTGTAGAAAATATACGTTTTTCCGCTCAGTCATATATACTACAGTGCAGTGAAAAATTCTGTCGTGTGCTGCACACTAGCCGGAGTGTAGAAAATATATATTTTTCCTCTCAGTTATATATTATACAGTGCAATGAAAAATTCTGTCGTGTGCTGCACACTAGCCGGAGTGTAGAAAATATACGTTTTTCCTCTCAGTTATATATTATACAGTGCAGTGAAAAATTCTGTCGTGTGCTGCACACTAGCCGGAGTGTAGAAAATATACGTTTTTCCTCTCAGTCATATATACTACAGTGCAGTGCAAAATTCTGTCGTGTGCTGCACACTAGCCAGAGTCTAGAAAATATACGTTTTTCCTCTCAGTTATATATTATACAGTGCAGTTAAAAATTCTGTTGTGTGCTGCACACTAGCCAGAGTGTAGAAAATATACGTTTTTTCTCTCAGTTATATATCATATAGTGCAGTGAACATACAAAATGTTGAACCCAAGGGCTAAGGGTCCAGGACGAGGGCGTGGGCGTTCAAGTAGTGTAGGGGGCAGAGGCCGTGGTCCTGGGCAGGGTGACACAGTACATGTTGATGAGGGAGCAGTGGAACGCTGCAGAGTTTCGCTCCCTAGCTTCATCTCGCAACTTACTAGTTCACATGGTACACCATTATTGAAACCACAACAGTGCGAACAGGTGATGACGTGGATAGCGGACAATGTAATAATCCAGTAATTTATCCACCACCCAGTCTTCCATGCAGTCCACCCACGTTAGCCAAGGGAGTAGACCTCTGGCTCTTCCAGCTCAACCTCCTTCTCCCCAGCCTGCTCCCCCCACGGAAAGTATGGATTCAGATCAGGCATACTCACAGGAACTCTTTTCAGGACCCTACCCAGAGACACAAACCACTGCTCAACAGCAACCTGAGCAGTTGCTCTGTCCTGATGCCCAAAATTTAGAACTTTTACAGTCTGTGGGTGATGAGAGTGTGGACTTAGTGCAAGTAGTGCGTGAAGAGGTGTCGGATGATAATGATGATGATGAGGAGGAGACACGGTTGTCAGACAGTGACGTTGTTGTCAGGGCAGTAAGTCCGAGGGGGGAGCAGAGTGAGGAATCGGAGGAAGAGCTGGTGGATGATGAGGTGACTGACCCGAGCTGGGTTGGTAATCCAACTCAAGACAGTGCTTCTGAGGGGGAGGCAAGTGCAGCACCAGAACTGGTTGGAAGAGGCAGTGGGGGGCCAGAGGGAGAAGCAGGGCCAGAGCAGGTAGATCAAAAACTGTTTCACGGAGTCAAGCTCGCGTGCCGAGGCCTAGATGTTCGCAAGTCTGGAGGTTTTTTAAAGAAAGTGAGGATGACCGACGGACTGTGGTGTGCAACCTGTGCCACACCAGGATCAGCAGGGGAGCCACCACTACCAGCCTAACCACTACCAGCATGCGCAGACATATGAGTGCTAAACACCCAACTCAGTGGAACCAAGGCCGTTCACCTCCTGCGGGTCACAACACTGCCCCTTCCCCTATGTCACATGCTGGCTCGGCGAGTCAACCCCCCGCCCAGGACCCCGGCAGGAGCGCCTCCCACCCTACAACCACCCCTTCACCTCCACAATCCTCCACAACCTCCACCAATGTGTCCCAGCGCAGCGTTCAGCTGTCTTTGCAGCAGACATTTGAGCGCAAGCGCAAATACAATTCCAGCCACCCACATGCAGAAGCCCTAAACGTCCACATCTCCAAATTGTTGAGCCTGGAGATGCTGCCCTATAGACTGGTAGAGACTGAGGCTTTCCGCAACCTGATGGCGGTGGCTGTCCCTCGGTACTTGGTCCCCAGCCCCCACTATTTTTCCTGATGTGCCGTCCCAGCCCTACACCAGCACGTGTCAGAGAACATCATCCGTGCCCTGACCAACGCAGTTAGTGATAAGGTCCACCTAACCATGGACACGTGGACAAGTGCTGGCGGGCAGGGACACTATATCTCACTGACGGCACATTGGGTTAACTTGGTGGAGGCTGGGACCGAGTCTGACCCTGGGGCCGCTCATGTGCTGCCCACACCGAGGATTGCAGGGCCTGCCTCGGTCACAGTTTCTCAAGCTTATTATGCCTCTTCCTCCAACCCCTCCTCTACCTCCTCCTCTCAATTACCATCCGTGATCACGGCGCCTTCAGTCGGTAGCTCCAGGTGCAGCTGCACTGCCGTGGGTAAGCGCCAACAGGCGGTGCTGAAACTGCTGAGCTTAGGTGACAAAAGGCACACCGCCCAAGAGCTGTTACAGGGCATCACGGCGCAGACCGATCTTTGGCTGGCGCCGCTGAACCTCAAACCAGGCATGGTTGTGTGTGACAACCGGCGTAACTTGGTGGCGGCTCTGCATCTCGGCAGGCTCACACATGTGCCATGCCTGGCCCACGTGTTCAATCTTGTGGTTCAGCGGTTCCTCAAGACCTACCCCAATTTGTCTGATTTGCTTACCAAGGTGCGACGCATCTGTGTGCATTTCCGTAAGTCAACCACAGATGCTGCAACCCTCAGGGCAGTGCAACGGCGCTTACAACTGCCAGCTCACCGACTGTTGTGCGACGTGCCCACGTGATGGAATTTTACATTACACATGTTAGCCAGGGTTTACCATCACTGCAGAGCCATTGTAGACTGCCAGATGACAACTTCCACGAAAACTGGTAGTTAGGTTAGTCAGCTTCCTCAAGTCTACAATGAGGAGTGGACGTGGATGTCTGATATCTGTCAGGTGTTAAGCCACTTTGATGAGTCAACGCAGATGGTCAGTGGCGATGCCGCCATTATCAGCGTCACCATCCCGCTGCTTTGTCTGCTGAAAAAGTCACTGCTCAGCATGAAGTCAGAGGCTTTGCGCTTGTCACAGGAGATGGGGGAAGAAGATATGTTGCTTGATAGCCAGAGCACCCTCCGGTCTGTTTCTCAGCGTGTATTGGAGGAGGGGGATGAGGATGAGAAGGAAGAGGAGGAGAATGTTGGCGAGACAGTAGAGGGTACCAGTGCTCAGTCCTTCTTAACTCTTGAGCGTGTATGGGCTGAAGAGGAGGAGTTGGAGGAGGAAATGGAGAGTCAGGCCAGTGAGGTGAGGGAATTCTTGCGTGTTGGAACTCTGGCGCTCATGGCAGACTTCATGTTAGGCTGCCTATCCCGTGACCCTCGCGTTAGAAGCATTTTTTCAAACACCGATTACTGGGTGTTCACTCTCCTGGACCCACGGTACAAGCAGAACCTTTCCACTCTCATCCCTGTAGAGGAAAGGAGTATGAGAGTGAATCAATATCAACAGGCCCTGGTGCATATGTCAGGTTGAACTATGCTGTTTGAATTTCCAAATCATATTTTCCTTTCTGCCTGCTACATAAAGCACATGTAGACATTAGATATTAAGATGACGCCTGTATCCGGGACTACACTTAAGACTGCACCATGTGATTCACGTGAAACTGAGTTTCGATTCAGTGAAAACAAGACCTAGGGGGCTGCTAGTACCTGCCTTGATCACGCAGCCTGCACGAGCCCAGAACAAAGGGAATCACACAGAAGAAGAACCTATCAGAAGATAATAACTCTACCGGATACAAGACATATATGCTTTTGTAATACAGCTTTGCAGCGTGTCCAAAGTGTAGCTTATGTCCTGGTACATCCTGATACGGATTCGACTCCCCCGCCCACCTGTCCAGGACGCTGCGGTGGGGTGTATTAACCAAGACAGAAAACTCTGTGAACGAGGCCCCCACCTTTTCTACTGTGTGTATATGCTTAAAGCCTGCCTATTATTAATCACGCCTTTTTTTCGTATAATAAGTGTCTACACTGTGAATAAAGCTCAGAACTTCTTGCCGTGCTGCCACTGAGTGCCTTATGCATGAGCTGAGATTGAAACTGAACCACGTGTCAGACTCTTTCTTAGTATGCTAGCACATGCTTGAATGATTTGGAGCGAGTGACCGACGAGTTTCTAATCTAACTGAATCTTCAACTCAACACATAAGCTTAAACAATCCTTCTCATCTGACACCGCTAGCGGCAGAGGGCGTGGTTCTGTGGGCCAAGTAGCGGGGGAGAGGAGGCGAGCAGGTAGCTTGTCCGGCGCTGGCAGGGGAACGCTCTCCAAGGCCTTTGCCAGTTTTATGTCACCCTAGCAAGACACTGTCACCTGTCCCCAGTCTAGGCAGAGTAGGGGGGAGCTGTACAGAAAGATGGTGAGGGAGTACCTAGCTGACCATACCAACGTCCTGCGTGATCACTCTGCTCCATACAACTACTGGGTTTCAAAGCTGGACACATGGCCTGAACTGGCACTGTACGCCTTGGAGGTGCTGGCCTGCCCTGCTGCTAGCGTGTTGTCAGAGCGGGTCTTCAGTGCAGCTGGTGGCATCATCACTGATAAGCGTACACACCTGTCAATAGGCTGACGCTTATTAAAATGAATAAAGCCTGGATTTCACTGGAATTCAAATCTCCACCGGGGGAAGGCAACTTAACATGAACATTGTTTATGTATCCGATTCCTCTCCTCTCCTCCCCTCCTCCTTCTCTTCGTACACAAACGCTGAGCCAACAGGCAATTTTTCAGAGGGCCTACTGGCTCTGTTTTCAAACAATGTTTACAGAGGGCCACCTACAGGCCCTCTTTCCAATCAATTTTTTTACGAGCGTCAACTACAGACACTCAAAAACAATTTTTTAGGAGGGTCAACTACAGACACTCAAAAACAATTTTTTAGGAGGGTCAACTACAGACACTTTAAAACAATTTTTGGGAGGCTCACCGACAGCCATTTGATTGCAATCTCAGTCTGACCAAGTCATTGGTGGTGTCACCTCTATGCTGTGTCAGGTTTAATTTTTGGGTGGTTCACCTGCTACCTCAGTCTCACTTGGTCACTCTTGGTTCACCGCCATGCTGTGTCTGGGTAAAATTTTATGTGCTTCACCTGCTACATCAGTCTAACTTGGTCACTCTTGGTTCACCACCATGCCGTGTCAGGGTAAAATTTTATGTGCTTCACCTGCTACCTCAGTCTAACTTGGTCATTCTGGGTTCATCTCCATGCTGTGTCAGGGTAAATTTCTATGTGGTTCACCTGCTACCTCCGTGTAACTTGGTAACTCTGGGTTCACCGCCATGCTGTATCAGGGTAAATTTTTGGGTGGTTCACCTGCTACCTCAGTCTCACTTGGTCACTCTGTTGTCACCGCCATGCTGTGTCAGGGTAAAATTTTATGTGCTTCACCTGCTAACTCAGTCTCACTTGGTCACTCTGTTGTCATCGCCATGCTGTGTCAGGGTAAATTTTTATGTGGTTCACCTGCTACCTCCGTGTAACTTGGTAACTCTGGGTTCACCGCCATGCTGTATCAGGGTAAATTTTTGGGTGGTTCACCTGCTACCTCAGTCTCACTTGGTCACTCTGTTGTCACTGCCATGCTGTGTCAGGGTAAAACTTTATGTGCTTCACCTGCTACCTCAGTCTCACTTGGTCACTCTGGGTTCACCGCCATGCTGTGTCAGGGTAAATTTTTATGTGGTTCACCTGCTACCTCAGTCTCACTTGGTCACTCTGTTGTCACTGCCATGCTGTGTCAGGGTAAAATTTTATGTGCTTCACCTGCTACCTCAGTCTCACTTGGTCACTCTGGGTTCACCGCCATGCTGTGTCAGTGTAAAATTTTATGTGCTTCACCTGATACCTCAGTCTCACTTGGTCACTCTTGGTTCACTGCCATGCTGTGTCAGGGTCAAATTTTATGTGCTTCACCTGCTACATCAGTCTAACTTGGCCACTCTTGGTTCACCGCCATGCTGTGTCAGGGTAAAATTTTATGTGCTTCACCTGCTACCTCAGTCTAACTTGGTCACTCTGGGTTCACCGCCATGCTGTGTCAGGGTAAATTTTTATGTGGTTCACCTGCTACCTCAGTCTAACTTGGTCACTCTGGTTCACCGCCATGCTGTGTCAGGGTAAATTTTTATGCGGTTCACCTGCTACCTCAGTCTAACTTGGTCACTCTGTTGTCACCGCCATGCTTTGTCAGGGTAAATTTTTATGTGGTTCACCTGCTACCTCAGTCTAACTTGGTCACTCTGGGTTCACCGCCATGCTGTGTCAGGGTAAAATTTTATGTGCTTCACCTGCTACCTCAGTCTCACTTGGTCACTCTGGGTTCACCGCCATGCTGTGTCAGGGTAAAATTTTATGTGCTTCACCTGCTATATCAGTCTAACTTGGTCACTCTTGGTTCACCGCCATGCTGTGTCAGGGTAAAATTTTATGTGCTTCACCTGCTACCTCAGTCTAACTTGGTCACTCTGGGTTCACCGCCATGCTGTGTCAGGGTAAATTTTTATGTGGTTCACCTGCTACCTCAGTCTAACTTGGTCACTGTGGGTTCACCGCCATGCTGTGTCAGGGTAAATTTTTATGTGGTTCACCTGCTACCTCAGTCTCATTTGGTCACTCTGGGTTCACCGCCATGCTGTGTCAGGGTAAAATTTTATGTGCTTCACCTGCTACCTCAGTCTCACTTGGTCACTCTTGGTTCACCACCATGCTGTGTCAGGGTAAAATTTTATGTGCATCACCTACTACATCAGTATAACTTGGTCACTCTTGGTTCACCGCCTTGCTGTGTCAGGGTAAAATTTTATGTGCTTCACCTGCTAACTCAGTCTTACTTGGTCACTCTGTTGTCACCGCCATGCTGTGTCAGGGTAAATTTTTATGTGGTTCATCTGCTACCTCAGTGTAACTTGGTCACTCTGGGTTCACCGCCATGCTGTATCAGGGTAAATTTTTGGGTGGTTCACCTGCTACCTCAGTCTCACTTGGTCACTCTGTTGTCACCGCCATGCTGTGTCAGGCTAAATTTTTGGGTGGTTCAGCTGCTATCTTAGTCTAACCAAGCCACTCTGGGGTTCACCGCCATGCTGTAAACTTCAATCTCAGTCTTAACAAGTCATCCTTGTAAACTGCAATCTCAGTCAAACTATGTAATTTAGGGGTTCACCACCAAGGTGTGCCAGACTACAATTTTAGCGGGTTCACCTGCAATCTCAGTCACAGACTGTCATTCAGGGGTGCACCACCATGCTTTTTCAAACCAATTGTTTCTGAGGGTCACCTCCATGCTCTCACCCACGATTTTTTGGAGGCTCGCCACTACACTGTTGCCCAAAATTGTCTTGAGGGTCACCGGAGGCCTCTCCCCCACAACTTCAAGGAGGGTTACTACCCGGCCCTGGCACACAAACATTGTCTTGAGGGGCACTAAAAGGCTCTGCACCCACCCACTTGTGGAGACAATGGGTGGGTGCAGTGTGCGTCTTAGCCCGTCTGGAATTAGGAAAGCTGGGCACTGTGCTTGGAGGTCTTTGTGTCTGCTGTGGACAGGGTGGGTGTGGGGTGCGTGTTTGCCCGTCTGGGATGGGGAGAACTGGGCACTGTGCTGGGAGAACTTTGTGTACGCTGTGGACTACTGGGTGGGTGCGGGGAGGGAGATACTTATGCATGCGTCCTGGGGCGGGGGATAGGACAGCAGTGCCAGCATGGGCAGTGGTGTCACCCGCAGGCGGTGATGGACTTGCACCTAGTTGGGTGCTTTACCAACATGTGCCAGCGCATGTGCCTTGCCCATCTTGGTCTGGGTCAGCACAATTGTCTTGAGGGTCACCACCAGGCTGTTGCCCAGAATTTGGCGTAATGGTACGATTAGGCAGCCTAAGAAGCATCCATGCATGCTGCCCCTGCTGTTTCCTGTCCATTTCTGTGGTGTTTCCATCATTTTCTGAGGTTTCCAGGTTTTCACGCAACCTTCCCTGTGCAGAGCTTTGGTCCCCTGCAAAAAATGCTCTAGTCTCCCATTGACTTCATTGGGGTTCGTTATTCGTTCGCTCTCTCATCTCTAATTTCTAGTGCTGCTCTCCCTTTTGTAGTGCAAAAAATACAGAGGATGAAGGTCACAAGTTGCTGTTAGATCTAGCGCTTTCAATATAAAGAATCCTAATAAAGGATATTGCCTAACACACAGTACCCCTCCAGGTAAACTCGATTTTAGAAGTTTGATGAAATGAAAGGTTCACTTTAAATAATCTCAAACGCTGTCAAAAGAGACAAATAGGATAATAAAAAAAATCAGATTTAAAGCTGTGGAAATGAAAATGATTTATATACGTTTTTTGAGTTTGTGCTTTAATCCATTTAGAGATTTAAGAAGGGTAAGTGATATTGATTCTCGGCATATGGGCAGTATTACAGATTAAACACTGTGCTTCAGAGTGGAATGAAGGATGGCTAGCATTGTGCTGTTGGCAAGAAGCGCTGATGAATGCCTGTGTCATCACGTGGTCTCAGCACATTCACCACACTCTCCTCAGCCAAAGTGGATGTGACATGTCTGAGCGTAGAGGTGCAGGAGAGGAAGGGGAAATAGCTTCCTAATGGACTGTGCTGCAATTGTTAAGTGCGGGTGCAATAATTTTTTTTGACATCTTTATAAATTGGACATATCTCTTCTGACTAGTTATCGCATACGTCGCAGAGTTCTAAAACTGCTTCGTCAGCAGAGATAGAGTGTAAAGAAATGGAGGAAAATCAGAAAAATTATTACTTTTTAGAATAACACGTGAAAAAAAATAGCAGTTAAAGGGGCTGTTTAATGGGAATAACTCATAGCAAGCTCTGGCCCAGGGATGCAGAGTTATGGAAACAGCAGGGCAGACGATGCTCCGCTATAATGTAGAAGTGGTAGGGAGCAGTGCAAGCAGTGTAGCACAGCAAGCTAAACTGTTTCCGTAACTCAGGAATCAGCCACCCAAGGCCGGCGCTTATTGTGGGATATTACCAACTTGATCATGAAAGGCGGAGATGGGACAACCCCTTTAAGTCATTACAATTGTAAAACTACTGACACTTTACACTTCTCGCTGTAAGTGAGGCTTTATTCATTCATCCACATAAATTGCTTTTACCTTCTTAAGGGGGTTGACCCATGAAAAATATTTTACATTTTTCAAACCAGCACCTGAATACTTTTGTAATTATTGCTTGTAATTAAAAATGTATCATCGCTACTGAGTTATTCAATCAAATGTATCTGTATAGCACTACCTGCAGTTTGTTCTTTTTATAATTTCTCTGTCCACCTCACTAAGGTGGTCTAATGCACTCAGTTTGAATATTCAACTGTCACCAGCTGTATTTTCTGTTAGAAGCTGTGGCAGCTACAGGGAGAGAGGACACATTACCTGAGAAAGGACACTCCTGAGCTCCCAGCCTGAAGTGAATCTAGCAGAGCAATTTGATCAATGAATTGGAAGATCTCTGGATCGATATGAGGTACAGGGCCGGTTCTAGCTTTATTAGAAATAGACTCTGAACTATATGATGTTTGATTTTCATTTTTTACATCAAGCATGACATAACCCCTTCAAGGGCTCATGCACAGAGTACTGCACTCTGTGTGCTGCCATATGGTGCCACTGTACAGCATTAAAAATTAGTATTGCTAGATGATTATGGATTTTGTACTAGGCATTGGGGTCCAGCACAGGCTGGTCAGCCACTGGGACAGTCAGTGAAGGACTGTATGACTTGAGTAGGAGGGAGGGTTAGGGCTACAGCACGATGGGGAAGGGTTGAGAAGAGTTAGGAGTAGTAGGTGGGAATCAGAGGGGTTAAAACACTCACAGCAGCCAGATCTAGCCTGATGGCACTGGCTGTGTGACAGCAGTACTTCCCAATTTCCTGGACATGTTTTGCGAATGGTGTAGTTTTAGTCTCCATTTTTTGGTTGCAGTATGACATTTTCAATTGTCAGGGGAAGTTCTTGGAGTTAGTGGACATTAGGGTGGAGGTACGCTCCATAAGGATATACTATCCCTCAAATTTGATTGGTGTGGCTTAAAGGGAATCCGTCAACATAATTTAGTGACAGATCCCCTTAGCAAAATGCTGCATCCCTTTCTCTAATTGACCCAGAAATTTTGTCAAAATCTTGAACTGAACAGCTCCAACGCATGCCAATGAGTCCCCATATTCATCAGCTCATGTCTTTCCCCGCCCATCTGCTGTTGATTCATATGGAAAAAAACTGCCAATCAGAGGCAAGTGGGCAGGGAGAACCATCAACTCATGAATCTGGAGACTCATTGGCATGCGCTGGAGCTGTTAGAATTTAAAAGTGAGGGCAGCAGAAAACTGATGACAGATTCCCTTTAAGATGTATGTTGCTATGTAGAGGGCTTCTTTAGGTGTTATCCTTTAGGAGCAGGTAGCTGATTTTTAACAAATAGGGAAAGGCAAAATCAGTAGGACTCCTCAGTGCCTCTGAGTCAAGTTTATGGCTGGGAGAAACAGTTGTGTGGGCAAATTGCTGCCAAACATTTTGTACCTTCAAGAACTTCCGTCTATATGTTTTTCATTGTCTATGTTTTGGTCAGGATTGTTGTTTCAGTGATTAAGTGGTAGTCAAGTTCCTTGTCTACAGGGTATCATAGACTTGCCCCCTTGTCCCTCTGTGGTTTTGATGCAAGTGGGTTATGAGCCGAACCCAGAAGCTTTAGTTTGAATTTAGGGAGTGTTGTGAGACTAATCCAGGAAATTTGGATTGTAATGAGTGGAAGGGAGTGAAGTCCTGGAGTTGTGGAATTGATTGTCGATTCAATGCAGGGAGTGGTGGGGGAGCAACAGACAAGTATTTTTGAGTTGGACAGCCTACAACCTTTTCCTACGAAGAGCCTAGTAGTTGGAGACTACCAGGAACTTTTCATTTGTCTGCAAGGGAGCACCTATCCACTTCCCAAGGGGGGAGACAGCTTAATTTGTTTAAGACTCCACTTTAAACATTGAGGTGGAAAGGTAGAAGAAGGAGGGGGGGGGTGTTGTTGTTGTGAAAGGACTGTTTTCACTGTCTTAATGGGGTTTGTGTATGTTATCATTTTGTATGGTGGTAAATGCTCAGTGCACCTTTACATGCTACTTAAACTGTTTGGGTGCTCTATTACGTTGTGCATAACTTAGGGCTTGTATGATTGTTTAGTTAGTTAATAGAGTATCTAGGTCTAATTTCTCTTGAATGTGGTTTGAGTGAGAAACACCCATAGGACTGTTACTTTTCACTTGTGAAAATATGTTAAGTTCAAGAAGCTTTCATGCATTCATTCCTTTGAAGTACAAATTCTAAAAACACATTAAATGTAATATGATTTATATATATATATATATATATATATATATATATATATATATACACACACTACTCACAAAAAATCAGGAATATTTGTCTGCTTATTGTCTGCTGAGGCATGACTTCCCACTCTTCTTGAAGGGAGGCCCTCAGGTCCTTGAGGTTCTGGGGTACAGAGTTACAAGCCTCTACAAAGCAACTCAGCTGATCCAAAAGGTTTCCAATGGGATTCAGGTCTGGAGAAAGTGTAGGTCACTCCATTTGAGGTACCCCAGTCTCCAGCAGCCATTCTCAATGATGCAACCTCGATGAGCTAGCGTATTGTCATCTATGAAGATGAAATTAGGCCTGTGTTTTTCATGCAGATACAATAAAGGCTAAGGAGGTTTCCCAAGAGAATTTAGAAAAAAAATGGTTAGAAAGTGTTAAAGCTCACTTCACTTTTCCCCTGCTGCTGTTCAGATGTTGCAGTTTAACTATGGTCTATGGGGATTACACTATGGGGGAGATTTATCAAAACTGGTGAAAAGGAAAAATGGCTTAGTTGTCCATAGCAACCAATCAGATTCCACCTTTAATTTTTCTAAGGCGCTCTGAAAAATGAAAGGTGGAATCAGATTGGTTTCTCGTGGGCAACTAGGTCATTTTTACTTTACACCAGTTTTGATAAATGTCCCCCTATGCTCCTATGGAGCCCTGCTATAGGCAGGGTATCCATAGGAACTGCAGCCTCATATCACTCCGATCCTTGCTTGGGGGAGTTGGTGCACAGCCTGTTTTTTTTTACCTCCCAGAGGCCGTGGTCACGTCTGACCATGACATCTGAGGGGTTAAATGTATGTGATTGATGTTATCACCGATCACATACATTATTCCTGAGTGCAGCTTTGGCACCCACTGAGCTTGCGAGCGGGTGCTATCTTTAAACCCCCACCGGTCAATGTAATTTTACAGTGAAGCAGTGGGAAGGAGTTAATGAGCAGCGGACCATACAAAATAAAAATTTGCATGTTTTCCACAGATATGGTACCACCTTGAGGATTTTGCAGTGCAAATTTTGATGGTCTGGTTTACAGGTACCATGTTGCCTTTGAACAGACTCTGGGGTGCCAGTACAGCCATTTTTCTGAGTACCTTTTTTTTTAATTTTGGGGTACATACAACTTTTTGATCATTTGATGCTTTTTGGAGGCAAGGAAAAATGGTTTTTCTGCTATCGTTTTTATTTTTGGAATTTTTTTACAACATTCACCTGATGGGGTAGATCATGTGATATTTTCTTTTCATAGAGCAGTTTGTTACTGATGTGGCTATCACAAAAATTTCTTTAAGTTTTTTCAACAGCAAAAGGCTTGAAATATTGAATTGCGGGGAGCTGATGGGATAAAAGAGGGAGCCCCCTCTGTAAACCCCTTAGATTAAGTGGTCAACATTGATCATCACATCTAAGGGATTAAACTGCTGTCATTGGTGTTATTTTGGTTGCTGGCAGTTAGAGCAGGACCCTGGCTGTCAGAAATGTGCTGGCCCCTGCTGTGACTGAGCAAGCACAGCTCCTGTGCCCACCCAATCATGCACCGTACATGTACATTCCTTTCCATATAAAAGAGCTGATATTTAGTATGTAAACCGTTATAGCACTGAGCCATTTTAATATTAATAGGGGACGTTTTTGATAAAATAATTACAAGGCCCCAAGTTTCATAAGAGAGCATTTGCTTCTGACAAGAATTGCTATGCTCTGCTGAAGCTGTCCAAGAGTTAAATACACTCACGAGATTTACTTACAAACCACTCTAATTAATGCAAACCTACAATGCAGATGAATTTGCATAAATCATTCAGTGAAAATGATGATTCACACATAATATTTTAGTTCATTACAAGACTTGTTGAAAAACTTCTTGAAAAAGTATAGTTGTGTAGTTAAGTCTAATATACACTTCGGAAAAGCAAAGGAACTACTAACATTATTAATATTGCCAATTTACTTATATTTAGTGAATGGCGAGTTTCTTGAAATTTGATTTGATTCAGGTCTGAATAAATTTGACAATTGTGTATGGCATTCTGGTTTCTCCTAGGACTATATGCACCTCATTTCAAGACATTAGTAATCTTAAAGTGACAGTAACTAGTTGAATACCATGCTCTGTTTCCTGTAGTTGGGCTGGCTGTGCTCATGAGTCCACCGTGATCACATGATGACATCATCATGCTTGCCGCAGGTCCTTTGGTGGGGTTTTTTTAAATGAAGATGGGAGCGGACTGCTCTCTGAGCAAGTGGATGAGGTGAGTATATATACATTTTTTTTTAACCCCCGGATTAATCCCCTGAGTCCTTGAATGTGATTCTCAGCCCAGCATTAAACACAGAATGTGAGGGTTCAAATGACATGGGGCAGCCTGATCACCGTTCCCCATCATTGCACCCCCTCCATACAATTAAAAGTGATTTGTAACAAAGTAATTCGTAACAAATCAAAGTTTGGCAAAGCTGCCAAATCAAATTTTTCAAAACTTCGCTCATAACTAGTGGAGATCCCATGATTTGCCATAACTTTTTAAACCAGTGCTTTCAAATTGCAGGCTCACCAATTCCCTACAGATTGTGCCAAAATGTTTTTATAGTGTCTCTCTTGTCTAATGAGGCATTGGCTTGGGCCATGCTTCTCCAGGAATGTAGGTACTCTTGAAAACTAACTTGCATGAATTCTTGTCTACTTTCCATTGGGTCTTTGAAGAGCTTGGTCAGGTGGTTTCAACTGCATCATATTTGCCACGCCTCTGCCAGGGTAACTTAGTTGTGGTTCAGTAAGCCTTTCAGTTCAGCACCATGTCCTTAGAGTTGTTCTGTAACTATGAGGACTTGGTAGGAACTTTCTACGAGTGTCTGGCTTGCCGAATCAAAATCAAAGACACACTTACAGGCAGAGACTTACCAGCCACTCGCTTCTGTCCACTCACACACATCTATGCTCCAGAGAACACCCCAGAGAGTTTACTTAGGGGAGAACAATTCCCTATTGCCCTCCTCATCTGCTTTGCAATGAGGATCCCATGCAACTAGAAACAGTTAAGCTGTCTGGGTAGGAGAGACTTCAGTGCCTAGGGTTGATAGGAGAGATGACCTTAGGTGACAATAACTTTTCTCCAAAATTAACTTTTCTTTTTTCATGTCATGTAGTAACAACTGTTCTCTAAACAGGCCTTTCTGGACTCTGTTTCTGCTGGCAACTTTATGCATCAGACTTTAGTTACCCATGTCCAAAGTGCCGCGCCTGCGCATTTGAAGTTTTCCATGCCGCAGATGTCCCCCTACTATCTAATTGTCTTGTCCTGCTTCACACTGGAGCATGCACACTGGCATTCTGTGCCTCAGTTCTCCTCTTCAGCACATATGAATCATTATCCTCTTTATAATGCCGGCCAATGCAGTTCAACTGCGCAGGCGCAGCACTCCGGAACATGGAGTCTGCACAGTAGAGCAGATAGGTGGAGCGCGCACAGCTGTCAAGACAGTGGGTTTTGACAGGAACCATCTTGAATGACATAAATAAGAGGGGAACACACTGTCAAAACAGTGCACAGGCACTGTACACAGGAGCAGCAGCCACAGCCAAAATCAAGCCAAAAGAAAGATAGGGATGAAAATCGGATACAGGATAACAGAAAATGACACAGAATATATGTAAGTAAGCATAACATATAACAAAGTGGTCAACCCCTTTAAAGGAATACCTTTCCCTGAACCTATCCTTTTCCCATGAATCTCCACATGTGGGTTTTGCATTCTGAGAAGATCTCCTTCTATGTACGGTACTTCCAAATTCCATCAGTCTATTATTGCTGGGGTCACCTTGGCTACATCTCCATTCTCCAGTTAATGGTTAGGTCACCCAGACAAGTCCTACATTTTGGTTTTTAATGGCACTAATGCTGCCTGGCCATAGTTCAGCCAGACCTCATGTCCCTCAAGAATTTTCAAGACTACCTCTTTCATATGCTAGTTTTGTGGATGTTGTTGACAAAAAGGAGGCTGAAACTATCGCCTCATAGACCCTATGACTGTCTATTCTACCTATTGCCTGGTATCAATCCTTCACATTGTCAGTTACCTTATTTTTCGCCCTATAACACGCACCCCCCAAAAGCAAGGGGTGTCAGTGCGTCTTATGGTGTGAATACTAATGAGCACTCCGTTATGGAAGCGCTTATTAGTACAGGAGGACCGGGAAGCGGTGAATGCAGCACTCCCTGGGCTCTGTACTTACCGCTTCCTGGTCTTCCTCAGCTGTTCACTGTGCTGTGACTGCGCACTACAGTGACTTGAATAAGATCACCATAAAAACAAATATCCCCTGCCATTGATTTCTGAAGGATTTGATACTATGCTGTGTTTCAACATTACTTTATTGAAAGCTGAAGTGCAGATGATAAGCAACAGTTCAGATTCAGCATACCCTAATGCAATATCTAAATGTAGATCCAGAAGTGGATGCAACAAAGAACAAGCAGGTATGAACACAGGTAGTCTCTATTCTTTGCCTGCTATCATTTTGTTCTTCACTTTCATCCTGGATGCTTTAAATCTACTTTGGATAAGTATATTGTTAAATAAATTCCTAGAGGAAACAAGAACAAGTGAATAAAATGAAACCCCACATGTCTTACAAATAATGTAAAAAGGGCAATAAATGACAAAAAGAGGACCTTTAAGAAATACAAATCTGAGGGGTCAGCTGTAGTCATTAAAACGTATAAAGAACTAAATAAATTACAGTGTGTAAGAGGGTAATAAAATCAGCTACAATACACAATGAAATACAGGTGGCCAAAAAAAGTAAGACTAACCCCACACCTTTCTTCAAATACATAAATGCAAAAAAGGTCAGAACATGTAGGACTCCTAAATGATGGTAACGGGGTGTGGTCACTGTGGGGATCAAAAGAAGGCAGAGCTCCTAAATGGATTTTTTAGCTCTGTATATACCAAAGAAGAGAGGGCATCTTATGAGGGTGTGCCACTGGTGTAAATATCTCAAATAACATAATTAACTGGCTGACTGTAGATATGGTCTTTAATGTGCTAAAATAAAAGTGAACAAGGCCATGGGTCAGTTTAGTTCTAGCTTTGCATCTGTTCATAATATTTACAGATTCTTTAAGGCATAGTACCAAGGGACTGGCACAAGTCGAAAGTGGTGCCCATTTTCAAAAAGGGTGCTAGGTCTAAACCAGGAAATTATAGACCAGTAAGCTTAACATGCATACTGGGAAAAATGTTTGAGGGCCTTCTACGGGACTACATACAGGATTATGTAACTGTCAATAATATCATAACTGATAGCATACATGGTTTTAAGAACAGAAGCTGTCAAACTAACCTGATTTGTTTTTATGAGGAGGTGAGTGGTAGCCTGGACAGAGGGAAGGCTGTTGGTATTGTGTTTTTGGACTTTTCAAAGGCGTTTGATACTGTCCCAGACAAACGCCTAATGGGTAAACTGAGGTCTATTGGTTTAGAAAATATAATTTGTAATTTGATTGTAAACTGGCTTCAAGATCGTATCCAAAGAGTTGTGGTCAATGATTCCTACTCTGAATGGGCCCCGGTTATAAGTGGTGTACCCCAAGGTTCTGTGCTGGGTGCCCTATTATTTAACTTATTCATTAACCCCCTAACTGTTTTGCCAGAGTGGAGCTCCAGCAGCAGGAAAAGTAGCTAACTGGAGGGGAGTAGGTTGCTTTAGATGCTGCTACCTCCTGAATGGTAGCAGCTAGAAACATGCAACTGATCTTTTTTGAAAGCTGACATTCCAAGCTTTCAGATAATACCAGGATCCAAAAGGATAGCAATAAGTTCAGGACAGAGAAAGATATCACAGAAAGAAATCGGGATGCTGTGAATGCAACTGAAAATGAAAGTAAAAACAGGTTTTACTCACGATTAATCCCGACTTGATTTCTAAGAGTGATTTCTCAATTTAGGTCTTTGGAAAGTCTGGACTGTCAGCTTTCAGACAAGACCAGTTGCATGTTTCTGGCTGCTACCATTGAGGAGATATCACCATCTAAAGCAGCCCTCCCCCCTCCATTTAGCTACTTTTCACACTGCCCAAGCTGGACTGGGGCAAAACAGTTAGGTGGTTAAAGGGGTATTCCCATCTTAGACAATGGGGCATATCGCTAGGATATGCCCCCATTGTCTGATATATGCGGATCCCACGAGAATGGAGCGGGGAGCGCTGTGCATGGAGGACCCAAGGTTTCCCAGGTCCGGCCACCACCTAGCCCAGCTCCCCGCTGCTCCCCGCACATCTCTATGGAGCCGACGGAAATAGGCTCGGCTATACTCGGCGGCCCCATAGAACTGAATGGAGGGCGGCTGCAATTTATTGTTTGGGCCCCCACTTGCAAATGAGGTTCAATATAGATAAAGTTATGCACATGTGGGCTAATAATCTGCATGCAGCATATGTCCAAGGGGAATAAAACTGGTAGAGTAAGTGTTGAGAAGAATCTGGGTGTATTAGTATATCATAGACTAAATAACAGCATGCAATGCCAGTCAGTTGCCTCTAAAGTGTGCTGTGTGCCGCTGTTCCCCTGGGTGCTGTGTTCAGCGGTGATATACTGCCTGTGCTTCCCATTCACCACTGCAGTCCTGGGCTCTGCCTGTGTAAGTGCTATTGTTCTGGGATCCGCTCCACAGTTTCCATTTAGCCCAGTCTACAACATGCTTGCTGTTTGTTCCACTACCTTAGGGACGGCGCATGTCACTTCCTGTGATCTATGGGTTGGATCATGTGACCTTGTTGACCAATCCTAGCCCTCCTGCACATATATAAGTGGCTCATCCCCCTTCCCAGATGCCTCAGTGTCAAGGTCCTTTTGTCCTGCTTAGGTTGCTATTATCCCTGCTTGTGTTCCTGTGTTCCAGACTCGTGCTTGTTCCCGGACTCTGCTACCTGCTTGATCCCTGCCTGCTTTCATAGACTCTTCTGTTGCTGACTCGGATTGCCTGACCTGTACCTGTGCCACCTGCCCTGACCTATTGCCTGTCTGACTTTGCCTCTGCCTCATCCTTCAGTCCTGCATTGTTGCTCCTGGTAACAACTCTTTCCGACCTGGTGTTCCCCTCGGAAAGTCTATCCCCATCATCAAGGGAATTGTGAAGAATGAGAGGTTCACTTAGACAACGTCCTTAGAGGAGGTAGGACACAAGGCACAGTGGGTACACACCCGCTGGTTCGTGACATATAGCCAACAGAATCTTGTCTTGTATTAAAATAGATATGGACTTGCGGGACAGGGATGTAATATTGTCACTATACAAAGCATTGGTACGGCCTCACCTGGGTGGTCAGTTCTGGGCACCAGTTCATAAAAAGGATGCCCTGGAGTTAGAAAAAGTGTAAATGAGAACAACTAAACTCATAAATGGTCTGGAAGATCTTAGCTATGAGCAAAGATTAAAAGAACTGAATTTGTTTAGCCTTGAAAAAAGACATCTAAGGGGGGGACATGATTAACCTGTACAAATATATAAACAGACTATACAAAAAATATCAAGGGAAGCTATTCTGTGTTAAACCCCCTCAAAAAACAAGAGGCCACTCCCTATGCCTGGAGAAAAAAAAAAAGATTCAGCCATAGGAGGCGACAAGCATTCTTTACAGTAAGTGCTGTGAATCTCTGGAATAGCCTGCCACAGGAGCTGTTCAGAGCAAATATAGTAGATGGCTTCAAGAAAGGTTTAGATGACTTTTTCATTCAAAATAACATTGAGGCTTATGACAATGTATAGAAATCACAATGTATAATTCTACATACTCTTTCACTTTAACACACCTTTTTAAAAGGAAGATGTACATTGATATAGGGATTTGTTCCATGGATCAATATAGCAAGATTACAAGTTGGAATTGATGGACATTTGTCTTTTTTCAACCTTAACAACTATGTACCATTGTTTCTGATTGGGGAGGTCAATTTACATTCAGGTTCTCCCTGTAGTCTGCTGAATGTCAACTTGGATTTGTCATCTGTATATCATCCTCAGTTCAATGGGCAGGTAGAATGTATTAACCAAATTCTGGAAGATTAATTGCGCCACTTCATTTCTGCTCGTCATGACAACAGGGGATGTTTGTTTCTCTGAACCAAGTTCTCTATAACATCTCTCACATCTCACTCTCCATTTTACATTGTGTACAGACAGAATCTGCAAATTCTATTCCTCATGTCCTCTGAAGTGCTAGCTGCTGATGCAAACCTCAAGTGTTTTATCCAGACAGGCGACTAAATCTTCCTTGGTTAAGGCAGCTGCTCATATAAAAAATCTGGTGACCAGAGATGCAGATCACCTCTACAACTCTCTATAGGAGACATTTGGTTGTCCTCGACATACATAATTTTCAAAGTAGCCATTTTCTTTTTTTTTTCCTAAGGTTCTCACATGTTTGTGAAGCCAATCAAACCTGTATGCCCCAAGTTACAGCTGCCAGCATCTCTTCTTTCCATGTTTCAAATCTCAAGCAACTAGCTCTCAACCTCAACTGCTACTCAAGTTTCCCAGTCTCCATTCCCACTTCAGTGGGTGAGTGAGTTGAGCTTGAGGTGAAGAGCATTCTTCATGTTAAGAAAGTAGGGGGGAAAACTTTCTATTTGGTGGATTGAAAGGGATTTGGTCCTCACCCCCTCTAAACTGCACAAATACAACCCCTCTTACCACCCGGGCTGTTGGAGATGTGGCTCCTCCCCTGGCACATGTTTCCATCTCTGGTGGACCTGCCCCGCTATTACCCCCTGTTGGGAAGCAGTTATGCAGTGCATCAATAAAACTTTGGGACTCTCCCTCCCAATCACTCCAGAACTCTGTCTACTCCATCTGGTTCCCAACAAAATAAGCAGGCATCTGGACCAGCTTGCCAGACACCTACTGGCAGCTGCCAGGATACTTGTACCTACCTATTGGAAGGCAAATTCTCCCCCGACTGTGGCTCAATGGATTGAAAGAGTGGACTGTGTATACAGATTGGAAGAACTAGCCAAATGGGATTTGAAGAGCCACACCTCTTTCAACAAAATATGGTCCACCTGGGCCCGCTACAGGAATTTTAAAACACCTTAATGAGCAAACCCAACATGCCCATGGATTAAAGTACCTCTCTCTTGAACATACCTCACGTGTTGATCAATCCTCTACTGGTCGACCTTGCCTCTATCAGAACCATTAACCACAACTACTGTCAATCACTCACTACTTTGACGTTTTCTCTGGATCAAATGCTCTAACCCCCCCTCTCCCCCCCCCCTTTTTTTCCTCACTGTTGTCTTACCCCCAGTCTACATTGTGGATAATATGTTTATTAATATTTGCTTGTGATAATTTATATTATGACCTGCATAATACCTTAGGTAGCCTTTTCTTTACTGATTGCCCTTCTTGTGTGAAATACTCTTCCGCTACTTAATGTACTCTGCTGTATAACATATCACAACTACTTGGACTCTGTTGTCATTTAATTCTTGCATGACCATACTCTTACGCTTGATTGTACAATATTGTATGTTTATAAAACTTTCAATAAAAAGAATTTAAAAAGAAAGGGATTTGGTCCTGAAGAAACATCACGATACAGCTCTACTTACAAGATTTCATCCACAGACATGCACAAAAGCTAAATGCATACAGCACAACATATCTGCACACTCGTACATGCACATAAACATGTTCACTATAAACCATTTATAATGAAAGCACAGTATAAACGTTAGGAAACAGGCTATCATGATTCATCATAATAGAACACTGCCTGAAAATAAAGACAAACATCATCATCCCAATAAGTTACAGCCTAAAAAAATATTGTAATATGTAAATGTAACACTTAAATTGTATTTTTAATGTAGAGTAGGGAAGTGGTTCTTAAACATTATTGTACTAAACTTTATTAAGGAAATGTTTCTTCGTACCAGAAAACTGAGAGTAAAGAGTCTCTTTAGCACCCCTCTACCTGAGCTTTGCTAAGGAGCATTTGCCGAGCCCTGAAGATGACCGTGTGGAACATACTTGAAAAGGCTTCCAGTTCCAGCCTACCTTCCTATATGTGCTCTCTCTGCCTGTCTCCCTGCCTATCTGACTTGCTGGCAGCTTTAATCCTAATCTCCCTGCATGTCTCAGTTACTAAACCCGAGAAAGAGGAACATAATTTCTAGTGCTTAGTACTGACAGTGTGTATTATGTGCCTGTATACCTATTGTCATTGCTAAGCACTGGAAGCCCCTAGCGGTCAGCTCTGGCAGCAAGTCAGATACGCAGGGAAACAGGAAAATTAGGCAAATATCACAGGCCAGGTGTAGGGGTAGTGAGCTAAGAGGCTGGCTGCAACATTGTCATCTTCAGTGCTCAGTGAAATAAAGAAGATGGAGTCTCTTTAGCAAAGCTCAGTGAGAGTGTTGCTAAGATGACTTTTTTACACCCTGTTTTCTAATAAAAAGAAACACCCTACTCTAATAAAGAATTTAAAATGTTTAACAATCCCATCCCTACACTACAAAAATGAAATGACATTTACACTTTAAAACATAATAATCTGACATCAACAGTTAATTATTATGAAGACTGGCTATGGCCAACCTGCGGCTCTCCAGCTGTTGCAAATCTACAACAATCAGCCTACAGCAGGGCTTGGTGGGAGTTGTAGTTTTACAACAGCTGGAGAGCTGCAGGTTGGCCATCCCTTGGCTATGGTGACATTATAGAACACATCTTATAAATGTGAATACAAGCCATTTCAATTTCATTACAATTGTACAGAATTCATGAGTAATAAATATTATGGCATCACTAAAGTAGATATCAGTAGATATTTATGTGGCCAGATTAATGCTTCTCTATTCCAAAGGCATTATGTTGGTGCATCCGATATTTCTATACATGGCCCTTGTTCTTCATATGGCAGACTGCAAGTTAAGGTTAGGAATAGGGATGAGTGAACTTTTGAAAAGTTCGGTTCGGCGAACTTTCGTGAAGTTCGGATTCGTACGAACTGAACCTAAAACGAACCTTGCTATAACGGCTGAATATTTGCAGCTACAATAGTGGGAGTCTGATAGGGTATAGTTTCGTTTAGTTGCAGTTGCTATTACAATGAAAAAAGTTGAAAAAATCAAAGTGCAAAAATAGTCGTCGACAGCCAGGTCGACAACATTTGACAGCAGATGTCCGCTGGAGCAGTCCATGTCATGCCAAAGCACCAAAAACACACGGTAGATCGTGGCACTAGCCCAAGAATAGGCTGCGTTGAAGTCGATGCGGTCTCAGTGACATCACAGGTCAGAAGACAGACAGGCGTACCATTTAATTAGACCTTGTGCACCCCAGAACAGGTACACATTAGCCAAGGTGTAAGTGATGGGACATAGGACACAAAGTACAAGTTGGCAACACCGGCAGCATTGCCTTGGACCCAGTAGGGTGGAAAACAGACATTTGACAGTGGAACCAGCATCAGTAATAGTACTGTATTGGACCCAGTATGGTTGAGAACAGATAATTGACGGAGGAGGAGGAGGCAGCAGCACTTGATTGCACCCAGGCCAGTATGGTTGAGAACAGACAATTGACGGAGGAGGAGGCAGCAGCACTTGATTGCACCCAGGCCAGTATAGTTGAGAACAGACAATTGACGGAGGAGTAGGCAGCAGCACTTGATTGCACCCAGGCCAGTATGGTTGAGAACAGACAATTGACGGAGGAGGAGGAGGCAGCACTTGATAGCACCCAGGCCAGTATGGTTGAGAACAGACAATTGACGGAGGAGGAGGAGGCAGCACTTGATAGCACCCAGGCCAGTATGGTTGAGAACAGACAATTGACGGAGGAGGAGGCAGCCAGCACTTGATAGCACCCAGGCCAGTATGGTTGAGAACAGACAATTGACGGAGGAGTAGGCGGCAGCGCTTGAATAGCACCCAGGCCAGTATGGTTGAGAACAGACAATTGACGGAGGAGTAGGCGGCAGCACTTGATTAGCACCTAGGCCAGTATGGTTGAGAACAGACATTGATGGAGGAGGAGGCAGCAGCACTTGATAGCACCCAGGCCAGTATGGTTGAGAACAGACAATTGACAGAGGAGGAGGAGGCAGCAGCACTTGATAGCACCCAGGCCAGTATGGTTGAGAACAGACAATTGACGGGAGGAG
>ONZH01000572.1:0-78620 GCA_900303285.1 Rhinella marina | reverse complement strand
GTGTATACTGTGTACCATTGTACTGTGTTATAGTGTGTGTGTCTTGTGTATACTGTGTACATGTACTATCGTGTGGTGTGTTTGTGTATACTGGTACATGTACTATAGTGTGTAATGTGTCTGTGTATACTGTGTAGCATGTACTATAGGTGTGTGTGTCTGTGGTATACTGTGTACATGTTATAGTGTGTGTGTGTGTGTCTGTGTATACTGTGTACATGTACTGTAGTGTGTGTGTCTGTGTATACTGTGTACATGTACTAGTGTGTTGTGTGTGTCTGTGTATACTGTGTACATGTGTACTGTGTATACTATGTACATGTACTATTGTGTGTGTGTCTGTGTATACTGTGTACATGTACTATAGTGTGTGTGTGTCTGTGTATACTGTGTACATGTACTATAGTGTGTGTGTCTGTGTATACTGTGTACATGTACTGTAGTGTGTGTGTCTGTGTATACTGTGTACATGTACTGTTTGTGTAGTTGTGTGTATACTGTGTACAATGTACTATAGTGTGTGTGTCTGTGTAATACTGTGTACATGTACTGTAGTGTGTGTGTCTGTGTATGTATACTGTGTACATGTACTATGTGTGTGTGTGTCTGTGTATACTGTGTACATGTACTATTGTGTGTGTGTCTGTGTATACTGTGTACATGTACTTAGTGTGTGTGTGTCTGTGTATACTGTGTACTTATGTGTGTGTACTGTGTATACGTGTACATGTACTGTGGTGTGTGTGTCTGTGTATACTGTGTACATGTACTGTAGTGGTTGTGTATTATACTGTGTACATGTACTGTAGTGTGTGTGTATACTGTGTACATGTACTATAGTGTGTGTGTGTGTGGTCTGTGTATACTGTGTACATGTACTATAGTGTGTGTGTGTCTGTGTATACTGTGTACATGTACTATAGTGTGTGTGTGTCTGTGTATACTGTGTACATGTACTATAGTGTGTGTCTGTGTATACTGTGTACATGTACTATAGTGTGTGTCTGTGTATACTGTGTACATGTACTATAGTGTGTGTGTCTGTGTATACTGTGTACATGTACTATAGTGTGTGTCTGTGTATACTGTGTACATGTACTATAGTGTGTGTCTGTGTATACTGTGTACATGTACTATAGTGTGTGTGTCTGTGTATACTGTGTACATGTACTATAGTGTGTGTGTGTCTGTGTATACTGTGTACATGTACTATAGTGTGTGTGTCTGTGTATACTGTGTACATGTACTATAGTGTGTGTGTCTGTGTATACTGTGTACATGTACTATAGTGTGTGTGTCTGTGTATACTGTGTACATGTACTATAGTGTGTGTGTCTGTGTATACTGTGTACATGTACTGTAGTGTGTGTGTCTGTGTATACTGTGTACATGTACTGTAGTGTGTGTGTACTGTGTAATACTGTGTACATGTACTGTAGTGTGTGTGTATACTGTGTACATGTACTATAGTGTGTGTCTGTGTATATACTGTGATGTGTATATATTATTTGGGGTTTTAGTAATGGACTCCCATCATCTCTCTGGTGGCGCTGCCTGTGTCCGGCAGACGGGTGTGAGATCGCCCAATGAAGCAGATCAGCGCCTCTGTTTGGCGGTTGTGGTTTACACTCAGCGGAGAACCCCCCCACCCCCAGACCCTTAATTGTAAAGTGATTGATAAGCATCAGGCCCTTGTTTTACAAGTAGTGGAGTCTTCTTTAAGCTCCCAGGGGTTTGATAGGAAGCATCTGCTGGACCCTCCTCAGTCTAATGTGAAGATGAATGCAGGGTCATGGCCTGCGGAGAACTGACAGGACCGGCCATTATCTGCTGATATCCACTCACTTTATTTGGGGGGGGGCACTTGCATCCCCTTCATTCCTAAGAGGTCACTAATCTACAGACTCCTCAGGGTCAGTCTTTGACGCAAATTACAGAATCCTTTATTTTTAGGCTTTAACTGTTCTTTACATCAGACTGTTCCGTTTTTTCTTGTCCTGCGAAAAAAAATTCCACGCTTTTCAAACCTGCACCTGAAGCTGAAGACTCTTGTAATTGCATGTAATTGAAATATGTATAGCGCTTGTTCTTTTCCTTATTGCTCTGTCCATCTCAGTAACATCGCCAAGGTGGACACACTTACTCTGTTACATACTTCAGCACTCATCGGTCATATCTACAGTTACATAGAGTGAGCTGCAGCAGAAAGGACGTGCCCCCTGACCATATGACATTCTCAATACTCTTCTGGAACATCCAAATGCTCTCTAGCAAACTTCAGAAGGTCCCGGATATGTACTGGCTTAAGAAGGGGGACAGGTCTGGCACTGCAGGATCTGAGTCCCTGGCGGTGTAGTGTGTTACTGACGGCAGCCTTTGTTACGTTGGTCCCAGCTTTCTGCAGGTCATTCACTAGGTCCCCATGTGGTTCTTGTGATCATTTTGACCCCACGGGGTGAGATCTTGCGTGGAGCCCCTGATGGAGGGAGATGATCAGTGGTCTTGTATATCTTCCATTTCTTGATTATTGCTCCCGCAGTTGATTTCTTCACACCAAGCTGCTTGCCTATTGCAGATTCAGTCTTCCCAGCCTGGTGCAGGTCTACAATGTTTCTGGTCTCCTTCCACAGCTCTTTGGTCTTCACCATAGTGGAGTTTGGAGTGTGACTGTTTGAGGTTGTGGACAGGTGTCTTTTATACTGATAACAAACAGGAGCCATTACTACAGGTGAGGAGTGGAGGACAGAGGAGCCACTTACAGAAGAAGTTACAGGTCTGTGAGAGACAGAAATCTTCTTGTTTGTAGGTGACCAAATACTTATTTTCCACCATAATTTGTAGTTGAGGTCTACCTATGATGTCAATTACAGGCCGACCTCATCTTTATAAGTGGGAGAACTTGCACAGTTGGTAGCTGACTAAATACTTTTTTCCTCCACTGTACAGTAATGAGTGGGGAGATCTCTGGACCCCTGTCAGGTACAGTAATGAGTGGGGAGATCTGTGGACCCCTGTCAGGTACAGTAATGAGTGGGGAGATCTGTGGACCCCTGTCAGGTACAGTAATGAGTGGGGAGATCTGTGGACCCCTGTCAGGTACAGTAATGAGTGGGGAGATCTCTGGACCCCTGTCAGGTACAGTAATGAGTGGGGAGATCTGTGGACCCCTGTCAGGTACAGTAATGAGTGGGGAGATCTCTGGACCCCTGTCAGGTACAGTAATGAGTGGGGAGATCTCTGGACCCCTGTCAGGTACAGTAATGAGTGGGGAGATCTCTGGACCCCTGTCAGGTACAGTAATGAGTGGGGAGATCTCTGGACCCCTGTCAGGTACAGGGCTGCTTCTAGCTTTATTAGAGATTGTCAGGAGCGATTTCATGTCTGATTTAGATTTTTTACATCAGTCATGTGATAACCCCTTTAACCGGAGACTTAACCTAAGTGAGTGCACTTTCTGCACGATCCTGACACTAGAAATCCTGCAGTAGACTAAAGGGTTAATCTTGTG
Source organism: Rhinella marina (assembly GCA_900303285.1). NCBI lineage: Eukaryota > Metazoa > Chordata > Amphibia > Anura > Bufonidae > Rhinella > Rhinella marina. The sequence continues at coordinate 75,112 of ONZH01000572.1, read as the reverse complement.
CCGATCTACTCGATCATTAGCTGGATAAAGAGGGGAGGGGATTAGACAAGGGGATGGGCTTGACAATGGGTGGGCACAACAGGAAGGCTCCTGTTCCAGCCAGTTGTCTTACAGACAGGACAGTGAGGCGGAGGGACATGGATGACCTCCTGGGACACGGAGAGGAAACGTCTTTATGTTGTCCCATGAAAAATATTCTACGTTTTTCAAGCCAGCACCCAGATCTGAATTCTGTTATAATTGCATGTAATTAAAAATTTAGCCTAGTTATTCACCGAAACCTCTGTGCAGCCGTTTGCCCTTTTTCTAATTTCTCTGTCCTGCTCACTGAGATGGCCGCACATGCTCAGTTCTATCCTTCAACTGCCACAAGCTGCAGCAGAAAAGACACGCCCCCTGAGTGTGCATGCTCCCTAAGCTGCCAGCTTGATGTAAATCTGAGCAATGTGTGGGGAGATCTCTGGATCCTTTTGAGGTGCAGGGCTGCTTCCAAGCTTGTTAGAAAGACGTTGTCACGTACTATTTTTTTATGGACAAAACTTTACTACAGATCCGTGATCTGGACCATTTGGCTCACTGGCTGTTTACAGACTACAACTCCCAGCTGGTTATAGCAATATGTGGTTTTCACTTCCTGCTGAGAGTTGTAGTGACAACAGCTAAAGATCTAGTAGGCTTTGGAGACATAAAATGATGTATTTGGTGATTATTGGGAGTTTTTACAGTGTTGGTGGCCTTCTGATCTGTGTTATCTCTTGTTGTAAGCTGGTCTACAGCCCGATTATCTCCGCTGTGGTAGATGGAGGGCAGGAAATGCTGAGTGCATTGGGAATATCTTCCTCCTCTCTTCCTTCCTCATCTGATGCTGTACTATCTGTCCTTCTGATAAGTTCCAGATTTGTCCTTTGTCCTGGCTCTTTGTGACTTGTCAAGGTGATTGTTCCTTCACCTACAGTTTACATATTGTCAGCAGCACGCCCCTGTGGACACTGGCAGACGAGGATTTGAATGTCCAATCAACAGCAGGAGAGCTGTATTATTTCATAGGAGGACATGTTTACATCGGGCGATGATCAGAAGCCAGCGTATGTAAGAGTGATCGGTCGATCATCTGCCCATGTATATCAAGTGTGCAGAACACATCTGAAGTACAAGTCGGCCATCTTTGTCTTCATACTGAGGCCACAAACAATGGTTTATCATCTGAGAGGGCGACTTGTATCATTAGATTGTAACGTTTTTTCTGATATTACCTGCTGTATATATAAATGCAGACAGAATACTTTTTTTTAATAATTTCGGAAATGAACAAGGAAAGAAAGACTGTGATCTATTCAACTGTGGTAAATTCATTAACTATCGCTGTGTTTGTTCTGCAACCTGGAGATTTGGAGATAAGAATCAAATGCTTTTGTTTCTCAGAAATTCACACATTCAGATTATTTGTTTGCTATTGCTCCACGCGGCAACCAATCAGAATTCGTCTTACATGTTCTAAACTACCTCAAGACAAATGAAAGATGAACACTGCAGAAAACTGGTGTCAAAAAGTCACAATTTTACACAACAAAGTGGAAGTGGCAAAAGTAGCAGGGCCTCCAGCAGCCAGACGGATTCACTGTAATTATGAATGTATAATATACCCACAAATGTGATCGGACCATCATTTTAAAAGGGGCCCTTCTTGTAGGCACATGGCAAGCGTCTATTTTGCTGATGTTTTTTTTTTTTTTTTCCACAAACCATGTTCAGCACCTGGATCTGAATATTTTTGCCTGTAATTAAGTTATTCAATACAATGAATCTGTATAGCGCCACCTGCTGTCCATTCTTTTCCATATTTCTCCATCCACTGCCGTAACCTCCTCCAATCTTTAACTGAGGCCATTGGTTTAATGAGTTGGTGCATTTAGCAGCAGCACCTGCGTGGCCCACCAGTGCACTGCGGATAAGGCTTTGCGGATGGAGAAATTCGGGTCTGTTGTCTTCAAGTAGCCGGTGTCATCTTGGAGGCAAATAAGGAAGTGCAGATGGTGAATTTTTGGCGCTGGTTCTGCTTGGGAGGTTATAACTGTGACGGCCCCACCCCTGAGCAATAAGTGGCACAACTGTGGTTTCCTTTGTCACTCCACACAAGAGGAAGACGGACCTTACATTTTGATGTGGTTCCTGCACTAAAGCATCAGGGTCCTGGATTTAGAATGTGATTGTGCAGCCAATTCTACGGATCTTTCTAGTAGACCAGAACTTTAAGTGCAATGTTGTTTAGCGACCTCCCTGTGCACTTGCCTCCCGCAGGACACCCAAGGGTTAAGTGGCAGTGTGCGGCACAGGAGGGCTCCAGTGGCTGTGTGGAAGGTAGGGGGACAGTGCTATCCTTCTCCCATGATCTCCAGGCTGGTGGGAAAGTTCGGATGTGTTACTATTTTCTGTTATCGGTTTTCCTTATCGGCCTGCTCTTGTCTGCATGCCTGAGTTCTGATACGCCGTGGTCTTTCACTTGCCAGCCTGAAATTCTTTCTCTTTAAACCACTTTTTTTTTAATTTAGTGGATAAATGAGGAGCATTTCAGAAACGGTTTATTATTTCACTGTTGAAAGAAGCTAATGCGGCCGTTAATTTGAGTGAAGCGCTCAGACAATCACTTGGAATCCTTTTCTCCTTTGAACCGTAGCTTCCCCCAATCCTTTGTTCCGATCGTCTCCTCTACCCTGCCCTAACCTCCTACCATTCAGTCCCCATAAAAAATTTTCCTCCAAGGTGATCGGTTTTAACTCCCTGGATGACAATTATGGTGGCCGACACCACGCTTGATGTGTCTGGTTTAGTGAATAATTGTATTCCATGCTGGAGAATGCTTTGAATCTTTTCATATAGCTGTGGTATACCATTCCTCTATTATTCCTACCTGAAGTTTAGGAATGAATTGCCAAATAGATGTTACCAGTAAGGGGGTGTCGCTGCACAGTCTGAAGGCTCATGTACACGACCACGCTGTTTAGCAGTACGCACATTGCAGATTGCGCATGTGTGTTCTGCAATTTATGGAACGGGTGGAGATGCCTTTTCTTGTTCACAAAGCAGACAAGAATAGGACATGTTCCCTTTTTTTTTTTTTGCAGGGCCACGGAACAGAGGAACTGATACGGACCGCACACTGAGTGCTGTCTGCATCTTTTGCGGCCCCATTGTAGTTAATGTGGCTCGGATCCGGTCCCAAACGACATTCGTGTGCATGAACCCCGACTGGCAGCACTGATTGAATAGTGGCACACTGTGCAGGAACAAACCCCATAGCGAGTTGGCAATTCATTCATAAAGTTCTAGTAGGAATAATGGAGGAATGGCACAACAAAGAGTTATATATATATAATGCTCCAGAATAGTCCTTTAATGTGGAAATCCATTATTTATTACAGGTCTTCTTTAAACAAAGGTCATCTCCCAGCTTTCTAGGACTCCTAGATATCAGCATATCTACCCCGCTGTCAATACCAGGTGTTCATCCCAATCAGGAGGGAAGGAAAGCAGGGTAACGAGCATCTACACCCACCAGCTACTGTGAGACTGCAGTTACCAGAGCATGCTGGGAATGACGGTGAGACTGCAGTTACCAGAGCATGCTGGGAATGACGGTGAGACTGCAGTTACCAGAGCATGCTGGGAATGACGGTGAGACTGCAGTTACCAGAGCATGCTGGAAATGACTGTGAGACTGCAGTTACCAGAGCATGCTGGGAATGACTGTGAGACTGCAGTTACGAGAGCATGCTGGGAATGACTGTGAGACTGCAGTTACCAGAGCATGCTGGGAATGACGGTGAGACTGCAGTTACCAGAGCATGCTGGGAATGACTGTGAGACTGCAGTTACCAGAGCATGCTGGGAATGACTGTGAGACTGCAGTTACCAGAGCATGCTGGGAATGACGGTGAGACTGCAGTTACCAGAGCATGCTGGGAATTACAGTTTCACAGTAGCTGGTGAGATGCAGGGCGCCCACCATCCCTCCCCGGCCTGCGCTGCTGTCAGATGGTGATGGGATTTAGGGATAAATTAGATCTCAATCCAGTGAATGAGCAGCAGAAATCTGGAAGTGCATGGAATTACCGGCCTGACGAGAGGATCATTTGAGCTGATCAGACGACTGGTGTCAGTCTTAATGTTTCTATTGACTCCAGCCTATACTATTCCTTTAATCCAGCATCCGATAGTTCGGCTGTTCTGGTGCAGTAGTCACACTTGACATTTTGGTGCAGTTTTTGATGCAGGACTTTATTGCTTCTGCTGGATCCACTTCTGGGTTTGGCTAAAAACAAGCAAAAAAAAAAAAAAAAAAAAAGATCATAAACTGCACGTGATTCCAGCCTCCTATGCTCCAGATAGGGCTTCACTGTCTGATCCAGTGGAGTCTGACACTCGCACCCCCTCCACTCAGCCGTACTGTAGTAGCGCCATCCACCGTGCTGTGGACGGAACTGGTTACTGCCATTAGAGCCCGGTATTGGAGAATATGAGATCCTGCGATGCAACAAATGTAACAAAATGTAACAATTTATTATTATAGTTAGGAATTGTGTATAAACAATTGGACATTAGCTACAACTGGAGGCAATAATTATGGCTGAGATCATTCGCAGTCCTGAATGTATGTAGTTTAGACTGGAAGGGATGAGACGGGCGATGGAAGGGATGAGACGGGCGATGTGATTGTCTCTTTTCTCAGAATTCCACTTCCTCTATAGAAATAGAGATTTTCTCAGATACTCCATGAGACTCTGAGCCATGGTTCTATATCTTCCCATCTAATGCAAATATGAAATATGAAAATATGGGTGTATTTGTGGACCTCGGACAAGGATAGGACAGTTTTATTATGGGCCGGACGTTCTGCTCTGCAAAATATGTTAGGCACCCGGTCGGTATCCGTGTTTTGCGGATACATAATTTTTGGCCCTCAAAAACGTGCATGAGCCCTATGGCTGATCATAAAAAAACATGGAAATAATTCCTGCACTATAATGTGAATATCAGGAGTTTACGGAGTTAATTGGGTTTTGTCAGTCAGACATCGTTCTGGGGATGCCATCACTACACAAGCCTGTGGAGGGGCGCACATATTTTCCCTCCCTCATTATAATATAATAATAGCAGGGGATTTTGTGTAATGGTTTGAGCCCCCCCCCCCCCCCCTACATTTCAGTGGCCGGCCGAGTAATTCCATTTTTAAAGCATGAAAAAGGACGCTGATGAAATTCCACTATCAGCGACAAACCAATATGCAAAATATCTCTCAGCAAATCAAATGGCTATTATGTGCTCATTCCCTTCCCAGCGCATTTGCTTAATGAAGAATAGACAGATCAGTCTGTCGGAGGATGCCTGCGAGAGGTGATAAGTGCCAGCTATCCCAGTAAGTGAACATACAGCCATTTCTCCCTCCCCCCAACCAATCCGAGCACTGGCAACTTGCTTCACATTGGCAGCCTTGATGGCTTTTAGCCTAGTTTTAGCTTATGGAGAATGGGCACAAAGAGTGGCCGATGGCTCGGTCGACTAGAACCTGATAATATCTAACGGTGCTGGGGGGATTCCTTTGTTTTACTTTAAAGGATTACAAAATGGAAGAGTCGGGCGCTCTGTTCCCAAATGAGGTCTTTGAGGCTTTTCCAGGGGCATGACTGCAGTCGGCACATTGCCCCCAATCTGTCTATGCCGTGATAGGGATGCTGGATCCTGAATTGCTATGCAAGAGCTGCCAGTAATCTCATTATAATCAGATAATAACTCCTCGGTCACTGGTCCTAAAGATCACATAAATCCCATCCGCCTGACCAAAATTACACATTAAACCGTTTACATTCATATGAGCCTCAGCTTGGTTAGTGCATCCTCTAACAGGGTGCCCGAGGGTCAACGCCATGCCATGGTTAGGGAATCGCCAACAGTTGTCGGGGGATGGGGGGGCTCCAGTATTCGATCTCTTCTGCTTCTATCAGATAGTAAGCTCTTCAGGACATTGATAGTATTCCTCTGTGCTATTGAAATGAAGGTTTTCCACGGCTCGGTCTCACACTGGGCTGCAGAACGTTAAGACAACAGCAGGCAGCGTGAAAAGGGAACGGGATGAAATTTGGGTCAGATATCAACATTTTCCCTTTTTAATCTTTTTTTTTTTTTTTTTCCACGTCTGCCAGAAGACTAAATTCATTGCATTGATCTTGGGCCTGAACGGCAGGCGTTTGATCTCAGATCATTATCGGGAGAGAATTTAAAGTTTGCTGAAAAGATCCTTTGTTCCCTAACCGGGGCTCTTCCATTAGCCTCTGAGGGCACTTTTCATGCACGCCGTCTCATGGGGAGGAATCTAGATTGGGTGTGAAAATATGGCTTTTATAAAATGTTAATTAACCCATTCTTGGAGGCATGAAGTCCTTCTTTTACATATAGAGGTAAGACTGGCCATGCATGCAGGACTGGGCGTCTTGCTGGACAGTATATGAACAGGTGATGACTGGATTTCGGTTGGAGGTTTTGTGATATCAAGATTTTATGTGTAGCCAACCTTGTCCTTTCCCGCCATCACAGTGGCCTCTGTGGCCTAGCCGGAGAAACCAAACTCCTGGACTGTGTGGTCCATAGGTGGACAGGCCCCTCTATAACTGTAGGATAGTGACCGGTTACAGCTCTACCCTGATTGTGCATGCTCATAGTTATTGTAGTCCATTCTTGTCAGAGGTCTGCGGTTCCAGAATGGTTGGTTCCATCCCATGGAAATCGGTCCAGTTCTCCAGAATTTTTAGTAAACCCATAAGCCTACATGTGCTTACCTGTCAAACCTTTGTATAGCTTGTGGTACTGCTGCCATCAGTATCCATCATTGAACCGTGGTACCTGTAACACTGTGGCGTTCTCTGGGTCTTATTATTGGGATGCACAGAGGTAATATCACGCCTTAAAGAATTCCTCTGAATTCATGTCCTCTGCTGCTCACAATTCCATTCTCTCCTCTCCACCAAAGACCGATGCCTCCTCACTGCCTGGCAAGGAAGGCAAGCCACGTGACCAGGCAGCCAGGGGTTAATTTTATCAGACACCCAGGAGCCGTGCAGCCGTGAACGAAGAAATTAGCTTAACGACGTTACATTTACAAGAGGAGAAAAGCGATTTGTTAGCTGCTGATTGTTTCTCAGCATTATCAGTGCAGACTTTAATTGTGCTGGAACTGAAATTAGCAGAATTAGAAAAATTGCCTGTGCAGGGTCTGGCAGTGGCTTTCTCCACGCTCATTGTTGTGCGCTATGTATAGATTATGGAGCCTTTGTTCTCTCTGCGTAAATATACATGCCTGCAGTCAGGGAGCCTCTGAGGTCTGAACGCTGCGCTCTATCTCGTCCCAAAACTCAGAACGGCTTCAACTTCGATCATCGCCATGTGCGGCTGTCTCCAAGGAGAATTTGGGTCATAATTTAGGCTTTGACATTACTGAAGGCCAGGAGATAATTGTCATGGAATGGAGATCAGCTAATTGATTGTTGTCGAACCGACAGCCCATAGAATACAATAGATGAAGCAAATGCTCAGCCTGACACTTGCTCCATGGTTCACAATGACATGCATAATGCAACGTAATTTACAAGCCGGGCAAATCAGTCTGCTTGTCCAGGCCTTGAAAAGTCTGCCTGCAGTTTGCTTTCAGAGTAGTTTGAGTGGATATTTTTGTTTAATCTCATAGTACCAATGTCTAAAGAGATCCTCATAATCAGCGTGTCTTGTGTCATGGGATCCTCATTGTATGTGTCTCTTGTGCTGTAACATCCTCATAGCTGCTGCCTGGTACCGTGGCATCCTCATAGCTGCTGCCTGGTACCGTGGCATCCTCATAGCTGCTGCCTGGTACCGTGGCATCCTCATAGCTGCTGCCTGGTACCGTGGCATCCTCATAGCTGCTGCCTGGTACAGTGGCATCCTCATAGCTGCTGCCTGGTACCGTGGCATCCTCATAGCTGCTGCCTGGTACCGTGGCATCCTCATAGCTGCTGCCTGGTACCGTGGCATCCTCATAGCTGCTGCCTGGTACCGTGGCATCCTCATAGCTGCTGCCTGGTACCGTGGCATCCTCATAGCTGCTGCCTGGTACAGTGGCATCCTCATAGCTGCTGCCTGGTACCGTGGCATCCTCAAAGCTGCTGCCTGGTACAGTGGCATCCTCATAGCTGCTGCCTGGTACCGTGGCATCCTCATAGCTGCTGCCTGGTACCGTGGCATCCTCATAGCTGCTGCCTGGTACAGTGGCATCCTCATAGCTGCTGCCTGGTACCGTGGCATCCTCAAAGCTGCTGCCTGGTACCGTGGCATCCTCATGGCTGGTGTCCTATGACACAGGTTATTTTGTACAAGTGTGACATATCTGGTTTCCAGCTGTAGGGATATAACCTGGCTTTATTAATATGCTGTGCAAACTGATCATGCTTGATTATTCTTTTTGAAGGTTCTCTTGGCGACATGGAAGAGACAGATGAAAACTTACAAGCAGAGTCTGCCCTTTCTGAAAAAGATGGAACCAGTTCAGACCTAGAAGAGTCAGTGGACTGCGGTTCTTCCAGTGCATCGAACAGCGACTGTGCGGAAGGTGAGTCCTGATATGTTGTATGTCCCAGTCTCATAATGTATATTTTGTGTATTATTATATTTTGCTTATCAATTTATCATATTTATTAACATGTTGCGCCACTTTACTCCACTTTACTGAAGGGTCATAGATAAAGAAGCGACTTTTTTTTTTTTTTCATCTTTCTTCACTAACATGGTATTGAGACTAAAGACTATATTACAACTTCCGATTTTTCGGCACATTCGTCAGCGATCATCTTGCAGGGTAATACTGCGATGAACGAGCAATGCTTCCCTCCCGACCATCGCTTGCTCAGTCGGCCTGTATAATACAGGCTTTAGTTGCTTCCTGCCGATCTAGAAGCCCCTTGTTTCCTTTGCTCCCTTCATGACCTATTCATCTTTACTACCAGGAGAGCGCTGCAGCCCGGTGCCACAGTCATTGGACCAAGAGATGGAAGAACCAGACCCGATACCGAATCTATGTGACCTGGCCGAGGAGTCTTCCCCCTCAGGGATCCCAGGTAGCTTGCCATTTGTGTACAGAATTTTTGCACAAGCCATATTTACACAGATTGGGGCTGTATTCACACATAATGTGTCTCTTAATGATATGAGATACATTGACTGTGACGTGCTGAAATGGGTCATCCTCTGTGGATAACTCCTTTCCATTTGCCTTACACAGGCACATGTGGTGAATAGAAGGACCCCTCTATTAGAGCATGAACCCACTACAAGGAGAGCCTCTCACAGCGGAGCAGTGAATCAGTAGGCACTGCCTGCTATGTCATGCCAGGGTGATCCAACATTGAGCTCCTCAGCTATGGCTCTCTCAGATAGGGTCTTTTGTGCTGATATTTGGAATCCAGACTCTCCTGTCTACAGTAGTAGATTATTGGGGTATGTCTGTGAAGGTCCTCATTCATCCAGGTCATGGTGTAGTCTTGTAGACGTTTCACTAGTCATCCCACTGACTTCCTCAGAATTCTCCAGTCCCGTTGCTCTGACTTGTTAGATTATTTTAGGTTTGCACTGTGGAGAATAGAGGGGATTCAGGATGGAAAGATTTGCCTGTTCCTGTCCCAGGAAAATATCTCTTCATGTAAACTGGGAGCCCGGCCATGATTTCCTCCTGTCTAACCCAGAGTGGCCGCTAGTTCACCTGACAGTATCGCTGATTTCGATGGATAAGGGACGCACCCAGGTAGCTCCACATCACAGGCTCTGTCCAATTCTGTGAAAATCTCACAGTGACTTGGCGGCTGCTGATAACCGTATAATGGACCATAACCCTTCCCTCTGAGCTCAGCACATTGAGGACACTGTACAGATACAGCATTGCTGTTCATTGATGACCATGTCTTCTATAAACCTTTATGAGGCAGAACAGAGAGCCGCTACCGTGGGCCCAGGCTGTCCATGCATTACTTGGTCATTCACTTGAATGGCTGTCATGTATACTTTCCCTTCATGTGTCCAATGCAGTGAAAATGTATGGCCAGAGAGAATTCTGTACTCTAGCTTTTCCCTACTTGAGTTATCAGTAGCACAGTTCATCCAGATCTTCTTGTTTCATGAATAGAATGCCTGAATTACAGTGAAGACTGACACTGCGTCTAATGATGCAGCTTTATATGCCCTTCAGGGACAAGCTGATTGAAGCCAAAGAACAGCAACCTCTGGCACTCCAGCTGTTAAACTACAATTCCCACTTGCTCACCTGCTTCTCAGAGCCGCCATAGAAGTGAATAGGGCATGCTAGGAGTTGTAGTTTCACAACAGCTGGAGTGTCTGTGATTGCCGACCCAGTGTCATGGCCGTCCCTGGTAGTTGTCACCGTGGTTGGCTCACACTGTAACTTCATGGACATTCTGGTGGTAAACGGGCTATTATCTGATGGGAAAGTAGTAAAAACGTAACCGCCATAGCGAGCATTTTGTAACATCCGGTAAAAGTGCGGCCCTATTTCCTTCAGTGCAGCACATGCTGATATAATAACAGGAATTGTAGATTATAGGGTCCCATGGGACTGAACATGGCTGACTTACCTGCCGTCTACACTACGAGGAGTGAGCAATAATCTCTGATGGCGATTAGATCCCTGTACAGCGGCAGTGCTGCTGCTCCCCGTGTTGGGGTGCGGTCTTAATTCCCATCGATCTGATGGTAATCGTGCTCCAGGCAGCTATTAATAATTCTGACGTCAGCTTTTATGGGCATTATCGATCTCCACTGTTGTGGTTATCATTGCAGGACAATATGCAAACATGCACTTTGTGCAGTAATCAGCAGCACTGTCATATGCAGATAGGCTTATCACGCCATCTTTAACTGCTGCTAATGGGGAGAAATATTATCAGCACAGTTGCTAGGAATAAGCCGAGTGAAAAGCCCGGGCCCTGCTTCCTGTTAACCTCCGAGCTGCCATGGAGCTTGATGGGAAGCCGATGAGCCGGTTGTGATGGTGATGTCTAGTGTTGTGTTCACATTGTGTGTTTTTTTTTTTATTTTTCGGCCTTCTTTTAAGCTGAGAAAAGCTTCTATAAGAAACGTTAAATGAAAGCTGGGTGTGATGCCCCACGGTGATATCGGCCTCCAATAGGCTACAATGCCATCTGTTCAACAAATTTGTCCTGAAAAGTTATTGATAAGCTCATGCCTGATAGGTTTGACCCGTGGCATACTGGGCATCCATCACCCATGGGCTACCACACAACATAGAATCATTTAGTCTATTGTGTTCCATCCTCTTCAGATCAGGGACACGGTTATGGCCTCCGTCTGACTACCACACACGTGGACACACTAAACATAACATATAAAACATATAAAATATTTGTAGCTCCTGTGGGTCAGGCCGACATTCATTAATAATTAGGATGAATTACCAGTACATATACGTCACCTGAGGAATGGCCACCCGTCATCTGCAGAGTGCTCTACATCTGTCTTCTCTACTCCAGACGTTCTGGGGACCCCGACTTGTAATGTCGACCCCAAGATAATCCGTGGCCACCTCCAGTTGATGGTTGGATTGGTAGAACTATATATTGGGCTTTAGTCCTTGGCCGCTCAGAGGATCCAAGCAACTGAAAAGGACTATTGTGTGTGTATTATATATATATATATATATATATATAGTACATTTACATCTTTAGCCTCCTACTTTCTGAATGTTTGGCATGTCTCCCTAGCAGATCTGCAAGAAAAAATGTCAAAGTTATAATGGTGATGGTAACCTTAACCTGGCAAGAATGGAGCTGTCCGTGCTTCAGCATCAATGACACAGTTTTTGTCTTTTCTCTTCTGGGTGCAGCGGTCCAGTCTCCAACATGTGAAGACAGCCTGACTTACAAAGCCTCGGAGTCCCCATCCAGTATAGAAAACATGGAGGAGCCCCTGAGGTGGAACGGTCCAGGTATGTGTCTCTGTGGTTCCTGGTCATGGTACACTGTTGTGGAAATTCAGCAGTTAAATGGTGACGACTAGAAGTAATTCACTCTCCAGTAATTAAGGATTACAGAGCCGGAGTTCCCCTTTAACTCCTTTTTTTTTTTTCAAGATCTCTCCGCTGGGCCATATGGCCTCACTCACCCTTTTTTGAGATGCATGCTCTGAAGTGACCGTGCGGGGATTCTGGTAGCGGAACTGTCCGTGGAGTGACGGAGCGGCCCTGGAATGCTCTGGAATTCTGCAAGATAACATAAACAGGAAGTGGAGTGTCAGATAGGAAATAGGTGGCACGTACGCAGGCAGATGAAGCCGGAGACTCGGGCCTTAGGTGGGAGCACGACTGCAGCCGTTCACCCATAGCCCGTGTATCATGGTGTTTCTGGGTGAGGGCGTCTTCACAGAGGTTTCTACAACTGAAGGTCACTTCTGTTCATTTGAATGAAGCCTTACAGAAATCCGTGTTCTCTCTGCCAAAACAAACCCATTCAGATGAACAGAACTGATTTTTAGTCACAGAAATGATGTGTGAAAGCATCCTTACAGTGTCCGAGAGTTCCACCAAGCATTATTACACCCCCCACCGATCACATGATCTGTTATTGGATGTATTACTGTCTGTATGACTCCTGTATCTCCACCATTAGAGCTCAGTCGCTCATCTTTCCCAGGCTCCTGAATGGCAATGACATAGGGCATGTACGCACATTGACCATTCAGGAGGCCTTTATAAGGGGTCCCTCAGTGCATATAATATATGTACATTCAGTGGTTGCTTGGAATATGTTACCTGACGTGTCACACCACGCAGCACCCCTCTGCACCCAACCGATGACTAAACTGACGCATGCAAAGTTCACGAGATTAGCTAATCGCCTGCCTTGATTAATTGCTGATGAGAGATGCTGTGTGGTAGATTTCCACTGGCACTTTCGGTGTTAAAGCATCCAGTTCACATACTGGAACATATCGCAGGACTACACACCCAGGTAAACACGTCTTGTGATAGTTACCTGCAGAAAGGAGCAGTCCTCACCAATCGGGACCCCACATTGTTGATGCCGGGGTCACCCCGGAGAGTCACTCTCTGAAATCATTTTCATCATTTGCAGTGCGCAGGGTGAAATCCACAGCAGTTTACACCCCTTGTGGACAGACCCATAGTTGGCATCCCAGTCTGGACCATGGCAAGTATAGAGTTAATCTTCACAGGTCCAACACCATTGTGTGATGAGGCCGACGTGCAGTTTCTGGCTCTGCTTTGGTTATGAGCAGTCTGTGGGCATGAGCCGTGCCATCCGGCTATAGAAACAATGCACCGATCAGAGCCTGGGCCTTAAAGGGACATTATATATTTCTGATGTACACTGGGGTGCATGATGGGAGTGCTGTTCAGATCTACTTCTGAAACCATCTTTGAGCACAGGGTTACTTCTTAAAGGGGCACCACATCTGCAGTATCTGTTATCGCCATCTGCATGTGACGGCAGCGTACCGTTCTCTTGTATTTGCCATTGCTGTATGACGGGTACTGTCTGCTGTTCTCTGCTATCCATGATTTCCCGCTGTGGAGAGGATGAATACAGTCTGATGCTCAGGCCATGGGCAGGCTGACTATATGACCCATGAGGGTATCGGCCATTAGGGCAGTGGAGATGTGGACTACAGAACCCCTTACTTTCCTGTCACTCTGTATATACTGGGGCTGCTGCCAGTGTGGTGCCCCCTAACCCTCCTGTGCCATCTGCATTCCTCCGCCGTCCATCAGACCTGTTTATTTTTTCCCTATTTTAATGCATTTGTTCCATGTAAGCGATCTTTCGCTATCGTGTGCCTTCAGCCTCGCTCTGTTCCGGTAATTGGAGTGTTATTAATTTCTATGTGGTTGGGAGTAGATGGCAGCGCCTGAGATGAAATGGTGATAGGGGACTTCGCTCACACATACCCGACTGATAGGCTTTCTATCTGCTCCTGTGCAGACTGCGCACTTATCAGGGACAGCACTGGTGAAAAGACCAGAGAAGGAAATGGAGGAGACGCACTGTAATTCTTTATTATATCGCCTGCTTCCACTGCACATCTACAGTGAAGTCAGTGCCAAAACCACGGAACGTGGTCAGTATCGCTGGAAGGTTCCTCCCATGTCCAGCCACACATCTGGGCCTACTGGATTTATCCCTTACCACCTTTATTTCCACGGAGGTACCATTGTGAGTGTTGCTGCTTCTCCATCTACCGAGGTTCTGGGTCACAGACGCTGCAGTAATAAAGTGGTCGTATTGTGGATGCACCAGTGATGTACTGGTTAATAACACTACTCCATTACTTCATAGCTATGATCAGTGACTCTGTGGGTCAGCATACCGTACTGCCACCATCTGAAACGCTGCTTCTGATTCATGAGTCTTGATTTCTGCACCCACCATGCTTTACAGTGCAGTTCTGCTCTATTAATGCACAGCTAGGATCAGTAACTCCAGATTATCTTTGTATAACAGGTATTCTGAGAGCCACCTCCTGTATCCTCGGGTGCGGAGGCCGCTGCTCTGTCCCCTCCTCTTCATGTTCACACAGTGCGTCTATCATTATTTGGACATGCAGGGTTCTCCTGTGTGGTTTATCCCGGCCCCCCTTTTCCTGGCTCTCTTGCTGAGGTCCTGCGCCCCCTCCCTCCTCAGATGCTATAGGCCATTGATGGCAGTCAGTGCAGATTAGTTTACAGAAAGCCCCTTTGCCGCTCTGTTAGCCGCCTGCCCCCTCCTTTGTCCGCCCGGCGTTTCTGCTTCGCATTGAGGCTCTGGTGAATAATTTAGGCTCAGATTGCTATCTCAGTCCCATAGTATTCTCCATCTCTGGAGCAGCCATGGGATCCCTGCTGTTTGCATTGCACAGCTTGTAAAACATGACCGGGAGCTCACACGACGTCTACTTAGGTGACATTTGTGGGGAGGAAGGCATTCGATACCAGCGTCCATTCCAAAAACAGCTCTGAGGCATTTCATGTTAATGGTTGATGGATACAGGTGCTGCTAAACCTCGCAGTAAATACCTCTAACATACATTATGGGAAGCTGAACCTGTATAGCTATGGACAACCCAGCTCGTCCAGGCTCCAGAACGGCAAATCTTACACATTGTGGGTCTGCATGCCTTCTGTGTTCATGAGTCCGCTGAGTGACAACTTCTATAGGAGCAGTAACGTGGCCATAATGGTTGTCACGGTAACAGATATAGGACAAGCAGTCTGGGCTGTCGGGAGTGTGCTTGTTGTCATCAAGCATCGGGGGCACTTCCCAGCTTGGCCCCTAAATGGTTGTAAAGATGATGCTTTTGTTCCCAGTTCACATGTGGGTTACAGTTTCCTGACGGTCAGTAATGGTGGACGTCCACCCAGTTCCTTTGCACTTATTACCATTAAGCCTCTGTTTCTATCAGCGATCTGACAGACATGACTAATACAGCCGAGGCCGGCAGTGCCAATGTCTTAACCAGCTCCAAGAATGAAGATGTTGTTCCCCAGTCCGTCTTGGGTAGAAAAAAAAAAACATACAGGGGGCGGAGGTGTACGCCATCAGCCAAAACTAACCCTGGCCCCTGAGCCTGACTGCTCCCTTGTTACTGGGCACTGGCATCAGGGCATTCAGTCCGGGTGAACAGGGGGCATGTGTTTATATGTAGTTGGCTTGGTGCAGGGAGCGGAGGACGTCGTAGACTGGATCTAGTAAGGATGAAGTGTTCTCCACGGCTGTGACAAAGGTGTAACCCAAATACATGACCTTCTCCTGTGTATTACACCATAGGCATCCATACGAGCTGCTGTGTAATACTGGAGGGTTCAAAAACCAGGACCATGAAGACAGATGGATAGAATAGCATCCATTGGTCTAATACAGGGACCTGCAAACTCACAGCACGTCCAGGAAGACACGTGGTGCAGACCACTGCAATAATGCAGAATGAGGATGAGATGGGTCCAGTAGAGGCCCAGTTACACAGGTCAATGACCGCCATTAATTTCAATGCTCATTCTCAGTCCGTGGCTGAGGGATACAGAAGTTCTGTCCATGTGAAGCTCTGTGGGTATGGCCACTTGTGTCATAAATGAGGCATTTACAGTACCGGTAAAGTGGAGATGTCAGAAATCTCATCCGCACGCTGCAGATTTCCGATGTCCAGGCTTTACCCGCAGCTTTCAACCTTGGGAATACAAAGGTGGAAAACAGCACAAGACCCACGAGATTCCTGCATCAGTGGCACTGCAAAAGCCAAACCATTTCGGTCAGTGGCAGATTTGGTCCAGATCTGGTGCAGGGAGCCGTACACTCTATGAACAGTCACCTACATTAATGATTAGTCACCTTCATCATCTTCCTCCCTATAAGTGGAGCCAAACGGGGACATATTGTAAATGGGCCCTTGTGATACGCCGCTGATATCCGCACTATATCATTGGGGGTGGCTCTGGACCAGTAATGCCCTCGTCTCCCACTTCTTCCTGCAATATTATTAGGACCACAGCAATAGAAACAAAGTAACTGCACAGAGAACCATTGAATAACTACAACTCCCAGCATGCCTGGCCCCCTGTTTTACAGTGGCTAGAGAGCTTCGGGTTGGAGACCCCAGTTCTCTTCTTTTTGGAACATTTTTTTCTTCTCATTTAGCGAGTAGATACAAAACAAAGTGAGTATTTTTTTTTTAATTTAATTTACATTTTTCAATAATATGTCAGAGAACGGTTATAAATGGGGGGAAAAACCTCTGAAAAAGGATCTGTTGTCAGTGAGCACCGATCGTCCCCCGCAATGTCTGTGAAGGTGTTCTCTGCTCTGATGAAGGCCTTGATCTTCCAGCACCTCCAGGGTTAATTTTATAATGTCACTTTCAGCAAGACAAGTTGAGGCTGGGAATTAAAGAAGAGGAAAAAAACGTAACTGAATTTTTATCTTTGGAATGACCTTGTTTGCTGGAGGGGTTTGACTGCTTAAAATTCTGATATGCAAATAACTGATAGCTATAATCTATAATCCTCAACTTGTTCACATGTACAGACGGAGGGCTGGTTAATTTGCTTTTACAAATTGATGAGCAAACGGTTCCCTGAAAACTCCAACCCTTAACCCTGGAGCCACGCTCCTGGGGATTCACAGCGCAGGCGCCACGTGTGACGCTGTGCACTTCACTGCTCGCCACACAGGACATTTAGCCCCTAAATCCCTGATTCCTCCTTGTCTGTAAAGTCTGTCAGCTTTTATCTGATTCTAAGAAAGCTGGGAGACAACCAGTATGAACACAATCACACCCAGCTTTCCTGGAATCAGGAATAATAAAAAATCTGCCAGTATGGATAAAGGTAAGCGGCATAACTAGGGAGGTTCCACTGCAATCCACTTCCTGCTGGGATGGGGATACCACTCAGCCAATCACTGCTGGGGGCAATCAGATTTCTTGTAGGGATAACAGAGGAACCACACTGTGCAGAATTCTGAGAAAAGATGCTACAAATGTCTGGAGAGGTGACGGCTTTGGATGTTGCCCCCATTTTTTCCATATAGATATGCCTTCCTGGTATCGGTTCTTCTTCCTCCGCTGTGGACACATTTCCTCTTTCCCTGCATTTAATCAGGGCTTCCACTTTTTAATGTTGCTTTAATTAAATCCATTTTAACACTGTGTCTTCTCCCGTTTTTATGGGGTTTATGTTATTTTGCTTGGAAGTTCATTACTGCAGAGGGGGCAGCGATGTTATCGGGACCAGCCTCCATTGCAGAAGATATGTGATGCCCGAGCACCAGGATTAGCGCTTTACCTCTTAGGCTTCCATTAAATGTATTGAATCATTTTTCTTGTAGTTGATAAAGTTTTTCCTTGAGCGTTCCAGGTTTCGTGATGTGGTTACCTGTTCCCTGCAGCATCATATTAGTGGTTTACAAGCCTCCTGCAGTTGGACCACACACTGGATGTTAATGTCTGGTTCTGTGCCGTCACCCTGCAGAATTGCCCTCCTGAGGAGGTGGATGTGGTTATATTACACCTGACGTTACAAATGTTTCTTCTTAAGGTGACCATACACCTGCGTGGATGTGTTGAGAGGAGATACAGCAGACACCTTTGCCGTGGCTGATCTCCAGTTGGTTACTTGATGATCTTTTTCTCCCGCTGGTTCTGTTCCTTGTAGTTTATAATCATCGTTGCGTGTCACCATGCTTCACACTGCAGCTCTGCTTGTCACTTTATTACATCGGTCTGATCCTCTTCTGAGCTTTGCAGTGCATTTCCAAGTTTCTCAGGCTCCAATAGACAATGCAGCCAGCTATCATCCCCTTTAAGGCTTTATTTTCAGCTATACTGATGCCTAGTTGTTACCCATTAGGGCTGTTGGGGGCGACCATGCTGCTCTTGTTAAGACCTCCTGTTGGTCCGTTCATCAGCCTGTGGATGTAGATTCAATGCGCGCATGTAAAGCTGTGCAGAACTACTCTACAGGGGCATGATGGGATGGATTCACCTTCTCTGTTTTGTCTGAGGCCTTGAGCTAGGTCACCGCGTCCCCCCAAACCTGCGCAGATTAAAGATCCCCCCCATTATCTCTTTTGTGATTCTTGCTCACATCATGATCCTCCGACAAATCCTTCCCTCTCTTCTCAGAACGCACAGCCTCCTTCTATCGTGCAAAAAGTCCTTTGTGTTTTACTTTAATTTCAAAGCGTTTTCATTAAAATGTGATGAAAACCGGTTTCAGTTAATTTTATCTCCCCCCCAGTGCTCCTGCCTCCCTAATCTCCAAACGCCTGGAGTTTGGGTAAAAACCTCAAGGTCTCGCTATCTGTGGGACCAGAACTCCGCACCACGGAGGCACAGTATGTTCTGATGGACATGGGAGGGAAGAGATGCCGCTGATAAAGTCACTTTTTTGGTATGTGTGGGTGGGGAGAATAATTTAAGTTATTTGCTCTTTATCGGACAGAGCTTGCTTTGACGGCAGATAGAAGTATTTGTTTTAGATTAACACTCCATACCCAAAAAAAGAGCCAGGAATACGAGATGATTGTCTGGGGCCTCTATTAAAATAAGTAACTGGATTCCATGCAAGATCTTGAGGCTGCCAGCGTATTCTCTTCAGCTATATGTTAGGTCTGTCTCTGGGAAAGCTGGGTACAGACTCCTGAATTACATAGTTATGCTATGATTCCTGCATCAGTGCATTTATAGGCAGAATTGCCATTCAGAAGTCCTGTGGGAGCAGAAATGGCATCTAGCTGGAAATTGGCACAGAATTTCATTTGACCCATGTGGTACATTATGCTGCGGACTAGCACTGGGCATAGCTGGGCACAAGTCATGGCGTGTCCGGTGACTGACAATTTGTAAATGAGGGTATGGATGGACCCCTGCCACATTCAGTTATAGTTCTGCCTGGAGTCCACGTGGATCATCCACCACTGGCCTCTGTTTTGTAGGGTCGCCGTAGTGTGACCAGCTTGTGTCCTCTGTGTTCACAGCTTACGAGGGGTTGTTCCACCCAAAGATTTAATGACCTTTTAATTGCAGCTGCAGGGACCTCCAGAGGTGCCAAGAAGAAGCGTGCCTCAGCTGCCCTGGACCTGCGGCGGCCCCTGTGACTCTATAGTATTCCTGTATGTTACTTTATAGCTTTAGTAAGTCTTTTAGATAGTAACATGGATACATTGTATCCATTTGCTTTGTTTGACTCCCCTGAGTGCTGCATACTCTCCTGAATTAGTAGCCGAAGTCTTTTCTACAGGCACTTGACCAAGGTCAATAGTCCCAGCACCTCTGCGTGCCCCGAGCTCTGCTGACAACCGCCCCTGACAATCTGAAGTCCCATTTTTCACAGTCATCCTCTGGCTATCAGCAGCTGGGGTGACATCAGAGATGTGGTTCCCCCTTTCCGGCACAGGATATCAGGACTGCTCATCATATCTGGCACGGAGCTAATCGCTCTGCACTTGCTTCCTTCTCCTGCCACGGTTTCCTGGGAATAGAGGCTCTGCTATCCTTAGAAGGCCGGGGCCCCCAACCATGTACTCTACTTCCTGCACCAGCAAGTAGTGGCAGGAGGTGTTCTGCCATAGCAGTGGCGGTGTGCATGAAAAGTAACACTTAGAAATGGTGGAGTCTTTATACTGGGACAGCGATCGCCATTGGCCATTTAAAGGGGAAGCATTTTATGGAAAGTTTCCAGTGGGTTTGATAAAGATCCTAGAAAGAGAAGAATCACCAGAAGACATCCTATTGCCATGAGCTGCCTGTAACCAATGCATACAGCAGCACAGAGTGTTTCAGAGCACTCATAGGATCCTTAATAATATCCTGACCTCATCCTGTTCCCTTAAATATCCTTATGTTATAAAAAATAAACCTCGCATTACTTTCTGCGTGTTCTGCCTTGCTCTTTGTCCCTCCCCCCACATAATCCGGTTGTCCTATCTGTGCCGCGTTTCTCGTGGTGCGGAGATCTCGGAGCTATTAGTGGAGGTCACAGTTCAGCGCTGATAAACATTTCAGTTTGTGCTGTGTCAAAAAATCAATAAATGTGAATTGTGATTTCCAAGCTTTGTGATCACGGCTGAGCTGAAGGGGGGATGACTCCAAACACAAGACCCTCCGGGGGCTCATTGTGAGGCCTCCATCACCATCCTGGGGTAGAGATCATGGAGGAGAATCTCATGAACTGACCTGTTCTCACAAAATCAAGCACCAATATCCCTAGGTTTGATCCTAGGGGCCCCCGATTCATTTTCTGCATAGTAGGGCCACATTCACACGTGTTGGATCTGATATGGGTATCCAGCCTGTATCCCACAGCAGATCATCCATGAAGATCTGGACTGAAGACGTGCGGGGTCAGCAGTCATCCCTCTTTACCCCATAGTGGTTGCATGCCCAATTCTTATTTCACCAGGTGAGAGGTTTTCTTGTGGATCTAGCCAATCCCATTAATCACTTGTGTCCTATTACACAAGGTGCTGTCCTTCCTTAAGATCTATAGGGGGCATCCACTGGGACACCAGTCCATGTGCCCCCCACCAGCACATCCATTGTGAGGAGGAGTTTTCGGAGCAGCAGTCGAGCTTGTGCAGCGTGGCTCCGTACAGCTCTGTGGTAGTCCGCTATCATCATACATCTAGAAATAAGCCATCCGTTTAGTGGCCGGGGACTGGGGGTCTGAGTGGTGATAACCACTAATAGACAGAGGTCCAGGAATCAGTGGGGTAGCCTTCCCAGCCGCTGAGATCCTGCTCCTTTACCCGGCAGTTCCCGCCCCAGCTCAGCAATCCCTTCTTCCTTCATGCTCCATCTGTCTCTCGGCGGCTAGCCCTCTGCCTGCCTCCATTGTCTCCCTCTTCCTGGGCAGTTAATTACTTGATAGGGAACACTAGACCCAAACTCATAACTACTCCAGAGCGAGCGCCAGCGAATACAACCCTCCTGGGAATCTCCTGCACCATTACCTCCTGGGAATTAACCATTACTCTGCTGGACCCGAAAGCAGGTTCAATCTGTCCATCTTTAGGATTCATTCAGATATCTGATTTCACAAAAAGTGCTGCAGAAAAGAGGTGATCAGGCGGTCAGGACTTCATAATAGGTTATGGACGATGCCCGTGTGTGGTCTCATCTGTGCTTACTGACCGGAACATGGACCAGCTTAACATGACCCAGTGATTAGCTGCTGCC
The DNA here is from genome assembly GCA_900303285.1 of Rhinella marina. Classification (NCBI taxonomy): domain Eukaryota; kingdom Metazoa; phylum Chordata; class Amphibia; order Anura; family Bufonidae; genus Rhinella; species Rhinella marina. The sequence continues at coordinate 53,344 of ONZH01000572.1, read as the reverse complement.
GTCAGGTGACCCACGTCCAAATGTATGTATAATATACATTTGGACGTGGGTCACCTGACGGCAGCAGCTAATCACTGGGTCATGTGCCACAGTCACCGCAGCGGCCTGTAATTGGCTGCAGCAGTCATGTGGCCAGTGTCAAAATGGATGTTGACACTGGGAGACCTGGAACCTGAAGAGCTGAGGGGGCAGCAATGTTGCCAGAACCCGCGCTCTGCAAAACTCTGCTACAGATTGGGCATGCTGCAGATTTGGAAATGCACATCCTTAAACTTGGTTAGTAAAACTTGAGTTTAAAGGGACATCCAATTACAGCATTAACCTTGTAAAAGGTGATAAAGTATACGCCATGATTCAAGCATACGGTGTGGTTCAGGGGCTATATTCAGGATATGACAAGGGAAACCAATAGTGCAGTGCCCCCTCTACTGGCCGGAGTGAACACTGCAGCCTGTTTGTAGCTTGTTTTCATGTCAATACTGACATCCATGTCTTACACGTTAAACCCCTTGTCTTATTAAAGCAGGACATGATCGGCGCGCCTCAGCCTCCTCATCGATCGGCGCTCCTTGTAGCCTTCAGTCTCCAGCGCTAAGCACAGTGTCAGCATTACATAAAGTGACCTTCCGCCTCTCCCAGGAAACCCACTAATAGTGTGACTCTCTTATTATTTCATTTCAGTGACTTATCAGTAACAAACAGCCCCAGTTACCTGCAACATTTACTTAATGATTCCAGTGATAGGAAATAGTCTGATAATACGCAGACCAGCTGGCTGGCGCTGGCCAATCAGATGCTCGACTGCGATGGGAGATTAGATTACGGGGGACTGTATTTGTCGTGGTTCGGAGTCACCGAGAACCAACACTATTGATACAGAGATAGGATTCAGAGTGGACTTTGCCTCCTGTGATAATCGGGGGAAAAAAAGATTATTTTTAACCACTAGCTCACTGAGTGCTCTTAATATTAATGACTGCAAGAGCCGCGTTTGTCTTTCCAAGCTCAAAGCAAAATAGGCGCTCAGAGAGCGAAGGTGCGGGGGTCGCCTGCGGGTGCACAGAGCGAGGTGGAGTCCAGCTGAGACATTGTCACGGAAATCTCATATTTTGCACTGATGGCGTGACTGAGCGCCGCCTTGAAGGGAGACGATGCTGACAGGTGACGTACGCTCTAGCTCTTATATGGAGACCATTTACCTGGACACCACTTATCTGCCTATTGCACTAAATCATTTACCATTAATCTGTCTCCAGGAAAGCTGTGTCACAACCAGTAAGGCCACGTTAATGTCTCCCACAGCTTTTCAGTACTCCTGAAAGGCAACGTCTGCTTGTAGAGTCTGGGAGGGCTGAGGCACGGCCTCTCTGGGTGCAATGCTGAGGTCACCCAGCTTTCCCACAGACAGGTTACTTTATTAAGGCTCAGTGGTTAGTTTTTTGGAGTTTTAAATTCTCTAGGTTTGCTCCGGTCTCCTCCCACACCCCAAAAACCTACGGCTACGGAGGAGCAGAAAATGTAAGTGCTATGTAGATGAATAAAAGACATTGATATTTTTTCCTCTATTTTTGGGTCACCTTGTCACTTGTTTGCATTTTTCCAATGATTGCGCCGTGTTATTTCTGTGGCCTCCTGTAGGTGGAGCTGTCTTTACTACCAGGTGGTTTCTCACATGCCGCCATGTTTTCTCTATAGAGCTGACAATCCAGCCTGAGGTCTCTGCACCTGGATGCCTGGGAACCCAACGGCTGCGGTTGCTACTGTGCCGCGGCCCTGTTTGTTAGCGTGTCCTCCAGCTCGCTCGGCCGCCTTATCAGCGGCTCTGTGTGTTTTCCTTGGTGGGGTTTGATATAGAGAAGATAGATGGATGTTTTGACATGGAAAGTGTCAGGCCAGGAACCTTATCAGTTGGACAAGAGCCCCCGACCTCGTTGCTCTCATGTTAACCTTATGTTAACAAAGGATTTGTGTTACTATAATAATATGATGGGTATGACTGATCCTAGGATCAGTACAGGATTCTGTCTGGTACCAGCCCAGTCACCTGTGTCTCGTCTCTCCACAGAGGAGTTGGTTTTGGAGATCCCATCACCTGACGGAGTGAGTGTGGTTCGAGCCGAGAGCAATATCCTTAAGGGCTTTACTTGGGGGCCGTACAGAGGAAGCTTCAGCGGTGCCGCATCTTCTCCAGACCGGACAGACATGGTAAGACATGGTGAGATGACTCAGGAGTGGGGAGGGCACAAGATGGAGCGTGGACTGGTCAGAGAGCGAGGAATCTGTGAGATGGCAATGAATAGAACGTATCCCCTATCCACAGAATAGGAGATGTGTCTGATCGGCAGGACCCATGTCTCCCCATGTACATCCACCACTCCATTCACCACTATTGGAATGTCAGAGGTAGCCGAGTACATGCACTTTGCTACATCCACCAGTCCCATACCGTTTAATGGAGCGCCGGGCATGCATGTGTGTCTGCTGATCCATTCAAACAGAGGAACACAGGCCCCTCTTCTAGTGTTTGCTGGGTGCCTATCTTGTGGATGGGGGTGATAGGTTGTGGTCATGGGACCTTTAAAGAGGACCAGTCCTGACATAACAGTATTAGTACCTGGCAGTGTAGGGCATGATCAATAGACACTGCCCCTCGTTCTCTTTTGCCATCTCCATCTCCCTGGCTGTGAGCTGCCCAATCGCACTGGAGAGCGTCACAGGCAGGAAGAAGGAGGCGCCCCTTAAGAAACATGGCAAAAGGGAACGAGGGGCACAGTGCCCCCAACGGAGCAGCCGATCTGAAAACAAATGAGTGCAGGGACATCTACTGATCCTGCCCTACACTGCCAGGTACTGATACTGGAATGTTCCTCTGTAAGGCTTCTGGGATACATTACTTGGGACATTGCTTCTAACTGGGAACCTCTTACAGCTCCAGTATTACCAGTAAGGTACCAGTATAGCCGATTCCTCCAGACCCCTCTTTACATATAAGGGTAACTATGCTGCCAGTGGGGAGTAAACCACATCCAGACACCTCAGATGGCAGCTTATCAACTAAGGACAGACCTAAGCCAACATTCCCAATCCTTCTTTCCTCCATGTCGTTGGTCAGCCGCTCTCACTGAGACGTCACCTTAAGAAGTGTAAGAGTCTTTATGGTCTCCAGTGGACGGCACATTTTCTAGGCCCCGTCCGGTGCCCCTCTGGCATTTGGTTGCAGTTTTTAGGACACTTGATGGATTTGGTGACATTAGTATCGGCCGCCTGTTTAGCGCTCTCCCTCACCCGCCGGTGTCATGTCCTATACAGAGGGGACACTGAATACATCCAGCTGGCGCCACAACATCCACAATGTCCCAATTAAGAACAAAATGTTTCTTTCAGTTGTCATGGGGCAGGATATCTCCAGATATAAATTATTAGAGGGGCAAAGAGGTTAAAACCTGAATCTCTGCTTCTGGGGTGAAATAAGCGAAATAGGACACAAAATCTGAGCGTCTCTGTCTTCCACAAAGAGGGGGAAAAAGGGAGGGGAGGGGGCGTTATCTCCTCCGCTTTAAGGTTAAAGCTCGAAATTTTAGACGAGAGCAAGCTGGGTTTGTGATAGCGATTGAGCCGTTATCTGCTGAGAATGAAATCCTTCATTAACCCCTTATCTCCCCTGTTGGGGGTGTTATGATCTTGTGGCGCCACTAGTCGAGACATAAGACAGCCAAGTGATTGATTCCTCCCAGATAATGTCCTGCCTTCCCGATGCTTCATTTATTGTCTAAATATTTTCCCTGGTGTTTTCGCCGTTCACCCCAGCCCTTATCGGGTGTCTTGATGGTTTGCAGCTCATCATTTTCCCCCCTGATATCAGTGCAGCCCTAGGAGAGGCAGGATGGAGAAGGTCCATCCTTAACACTTGAAGTATCTTTCAACTTCCTCCTCTGCTTCTCTCTCCTTCTTGGCAGAAAACCATTTTCTCTAATTGTCGCACATCCTCTGATGAGATAGCCCCGTTCTGTAAGACATTCACAGGTTGCCAGGCTGCACATTAACCCTGTGTGTACAGGAGCTTAGAGGGGTCTTATGTCCTGTCTGTAACGGTAGAGAGATAGTAACGCCACGTTCTGCACACAAAGTGTTAGTTTTTTTGGTCATTACAGATGAGAGAAAAAATAAATGTGCAGCATTTGCTCGATGGCCCAGCGCCCAAAAAGCTGCAGAAAATCAAAAAATTATTGTATGAAAGAAAAACTCTTAAACCACTTGCAATTTTTTAAAAATAAAATAAAAATGTATTGTTCCTCGACCACCATTGTTGTCAGTGCGGTGAAATGACTCCTCGTCACTGCAGCAGCGAATTGCTGTCCCCGGATGATGGGCACCATGTGGCAGGGACCGCAGGTACAGGAGGCCCAGGAACTACAGTATTTTTACCTTACATTTTGAGCAATTTTTTAGGTTCATGTAACCCTATCAACAGTTACTTGCACCAAAATAGGGTAAAAGAGGCAGTATAGTTGTTCCTAAATACAGTACATATGGATGAGAGATGAGCGATTTGTTCATCAATCAGATTTCTGAAATGACGGGGCTGTCCCCACTGCTCCCCGTCCCACTTGATTGACAGAGCTGGACATCTCACCCGGCCCTTTAAATCAAGCACAGGGGAAGCCTCTTGAGCAGTGAGGTCAGCCCCTCAGCCCCTGGCTGCCCAAGAAATCTGATTGATGAACAAATCGATTCGCTCATCTCTAATCCATATATCAAGCCGGAGAAATGGCGGAATCTGCAGCTCAGGGGTTCTCGGTACAATATCCTCGGCTCCACTTATATCCCAGTATTCACTGTATTAATCTGCTTTAGAGCTGGAATCAGCAAATCTGTCATACTGTCTGCCATGGCCGTTCATGGAGCCCCAGAAATCGCATGAGGCACTCGCTTCATATTTCTATGAGTGGGCCCATAGCAAAAAATCTACACCGTGCCCTCTGCTGCCCGCCACTTGTCGCCTTTTATGCTTCCAGGTATTTCTAACCTTGCTGCAGTTTTGACCATACTGCTTAGTGGAAAGGGGGGATAGGACCCTAAGGCTGTGTCCACACATGTCGAAAAATACAGCAGAAAAGTCTGTAGCAAAAAAAACCACGTATTACATACTGTTTTCATCAGTTAAAAAGCAGTGGACGCCCCCCTCTCATCACAAAAGGGGAGATCCGCAGCATAAATTAACAAGCTGTAGATTTCATGTCCGCCCTGGAGGTCGGTGCAAAAAACACAGCGTTAAAATCGCATCCCACCTCTGGGACCCGCTGTAATCTCCAGAGCGGAACTCCTGAAGTGAGCGCCTTCTTTGGCCACTCTCCATTCATTTCTGTGGAAGATCCCCAAATAGCCAAGCATGCACGCCCCACGGTCTGCTCTCCTTCACTTTCAGGGGCCTGTTTTCGGAAAAGGTGCAGATCTCAGAGGTGGGACTTGCACTTATCTGACTTTGATAGTGATCCTAACAATATGCCATCAAAGTCCCAGAGGACACAACCCCTTTAGGCTACTTCCACACTAGCGTTAGTACGGATCCGGCGGGTCCCTTCACCCGCCGGATCCGTACTGAGTAATACAACCTTGTGGATCCGTAATTCCGGATCCGGTTGTATTAGCGTTTAAACGGATCCGGAATAACCTCTATTGAAAGTCAATGGAGGACGGATCCGTTTACAAGTGTGTCCACACCAAACGGATCCGTCCCCATTGACTTGCATTGGAGGTCATTCCGGATCCGTTTAGGTGCGGATAACTAGTACGGAGAGCAAACCGCAACATGTTGCGGTTTGCTCTCCGGTCTGAAGACTGAACGGAATGCTTTCAGGAGCCTCCGTTGTCTTCAGTTCAGTTTTGTCCCCATTGACAATGAATGGGGACAAAACGGAAGCGTTTTATTCCGGTATTGAGCCCCTATGACGGAGCTCAATACCGGAATATATAAACGCTAGTGTGAAAGTAGCCTTAGGCTGGCAGTGACTACGTGGACTGGCTGCAGTGGGAGATTTCAGCTCATCATGCTGCAGCCTTTGACTGCACTGATCTGATGAGTCGATGCTGTAGGATGAGGATCCCAGAAGTTACCACATCTATTGCCCCTCACGCTGCAGAACTTCACCTAGTGTAAGTAAATCGGCTGCGTCCCCTCCTCCAGTTCATCCACTGCAGCCTTCCTGGAAACTGTGCCAGACTTCAGAAGCCCCTTCCCTGGATAAGCCGTGCAGCGGATGCAGTCTAGATAGAGTTTCTGATGCTATCAGGCAGAGTTCAGAGCAGAGACACTGACCTCTTTGTTTCAGAAGAAAACAACACATCTTGTCACAGACCTTGTGGGGGGGTTAAAGATCCAGCTTCTCCGTCCTGTGCTCCAGCCTGCCCAGGACGGCTTCTGTAAATGATCGATTTGTGTTACAGGACGTACCTACAAAACTCTGTCCATATTGTCACATAGGACATTACAGGCCACGTGGCATAGTCTGGGTATTTGAGGGCCAATGAGCACATGTGTCAGGAGCGTTCCCAGGTATACTCCAAACAAGATGTGAACAGAGCCTGAAAGGCCATCTGTCGCCACATATGTCCAATAAACACCAGTCTTGGTCCCATCTTCCTCACTGCCAAGAACACTGCAGTTTTGTAATATGCAAATGAGCCCCTAGGAGCAACAAAGGTGGTGCCGTTGCACCCTGTTGCTCCCAGAGGCTCACGCTCACTGCCCTCCATTCAGTGCGTTCAGTACATGCCCAGTGATGGGTTGGAGAATGTCCACCCAGCGGTCTCCATCACTTTACTGCACATGTGCTGAACGCGCTCCTACAAGACTTCAGGGCCAGGAGTGAATATGTTCACTGCCGGCCTATTAGTCTGAACATGGGGGGCAGTGAGCCAGAGCCTCTGGGTGCAACGGCTCCACCCTTGTTGCTCCTAAGGGCTTATTTGCATATTATAAAACTGCAGTTTTCTTGACAATGTGGGCAGTGAGGAAGATGGGACCAAGACTGTGGCGTTCAGCTGACCAGCGCACATCTCAGTGGTCAACCAGTTTTATTTGGACTCTTCCATCATGTCCTATAAAAATGTGTCCCACCGATCATCCGACGACACGTGTATCATACATGTATCTATGGTCATAGTAAGTTACTCAGCAACGGACACGGTGTAAGACCCAGTCCATGACCATAGTGGCGCACTAATGGTGTTCTCTGTGCTGCGCCATCGTCAGTACTGTAATATCTGCAGATACAAGTCTCCTGCGCTGACGACAATTTCTCTGCCCGTTCTTCCTAATTGCTTGTGACATCACGGGAGCTGTACTTTCTAATGCATTTTGAGCGGCAGCAGGGGAAGGTGAAAGATGCAGGCAGCTCGTGTTTGACAATGAGGGCTTTTCTGCATCATCAGCAGTGCCCGCTCTTTATCGTGCTGGGAACACGCGGCCCATCGCAGTGATAAGCCAGAGCTGACTAGCGCCAGCGCTCTGTTCGAGGGTCTTAGAAATATTGGAAGGAATAATTAGATTTCATATCGTTACTGACGCAGCCATCTGAGGATCAGGCAGATTAATTTCTCTTTCTCTGCGCTCATTAATATTCATTAGAGACATGGAAGGACTCGGTCCTGAGCAGAGAGGAATCTACGGGAAGCCGCAGGGCTCACAGTATTGCCGTCTTCTGCAGTGTTGAAATGTTTAAGATCCAGATGGATTCATGGGGTTTATCCCATCGGATTCTTACTACGTGAATCATTATCCTAACCCTAAGGGCAGTTATTAACCGCACTATTGAATGGGCCCCTATCTGCTGTGCGACAGGTTTAGGATCATTATTTTCCTGGGAATTTGATTAGAAGTAGAATCTACATTGTCAGTTTCTTTGTAATTTCCCAGATATTGGTACTTGCAGCGTGTCACTGTAGTGCAGGGCATTAGGGCCTATGAACACACTGATGATGGTGGTCGCGGAGATCCTCCAGCTGCAGAGCATGTGAAAAACATCTGAGAACCACTGAGCGCGTTAAGTCCCTGACAAAGTGAAGCGCGGTGACATTTCTCAGAATAACACTCCAATCGTCAGATAAGTCACAGCAAAGTATAGCACGCCAGACCGCTAGATCCGCAACCAAAGGCCAAGATCGCCATCTGCTGGTCACTGGCTGCAATGCCATTTAAAGGGCTGTGGTTTCTGACTGCATCTTGGCAGAACCTCTGTCCCAGGGATTCACAACCTGCAGCCCCCGACCATCTGGACACAGACTTACAGAGCAGAGTAGGGATATGTAAGTACCAGTGGTCCATTGTATGGTCAGACTCCTGAAAGGATTAGATGAGGTGACAGTCTGTATGTGTAGCTGCCTCCATTGCAGTTTTGAGAGTTGTGAAATTGTAGACCATTTCTGCCGCTCCTGTATTACACACTAATCCCTTCACTGGAGTGCAGAGTAGTGGACCCCAATTCTCCTGCTAGACGGCAGTCACTGAACACCACCCCTATCAGGTATTTACCCCTTTGGTGGCCATTCAGTCCAACAGCGCGGGCCCATTACAGAGCTTTGCAGAAGAGACAGATCTGTTTGGAGTAGGGACTTGTCCTCTCATGGACTCCCAGGAGCACACCAGTACCTCAGGACAGGAATTTAGGGGTCATTTCTGTATAAAACTGCTACCATTAACCCTTAATAATCTGTGTAATGGAGGATGGTGTAACAGCTTTTCTCGTGTCTCTTTCTAGAATGGCTCCCTGTCTCTGGAAGTGGATAGTGACTGCTGGCTGAAGAATCTGACGCTCGTCGCTTGTGAGCTAGAAGCCAACTCCGTTATATATCGGAAAGGTGAGAACCTGATGTAATAATGTATTAGAGTCGAGCAGTAATGGAGGCGATGACCTAACGGCTGTCCCCGTGTCCAGGTGACCAGATCTGGTGCAAGACCTCACAAGACATTCAACAAGGGGATGTCGTCAAAGCCTTCCTTATGGCTGAACCCCAGGCCATCCCCAACTTCAAAATAAAAGAGGAGCCCTCCCAGGAGACCCCCATCCACACAGAATTCCCACTGCTCCCCCAACAAGCCGGCATGGCGTCTATACTGGCTACAGCGGTTGTGAACAGTAAGTGATGTGTTTGTCACCAGCGATGTCACCGCTCTCTTGTGAATGCACAAAATCTGAGGCGTCCCTTATTTCAGGCCATCTGACGCTGAGTATTAATTTCAGCATAGACTTATTTACCCGCAGCATTAGTAGACCTCTCTGCAGGGCTGACCACGTACTCAGTTCTAATGGTCAGATTTACCAATGGTTTAATTGTTTGTGTGAAAGTTCTGGATTTTCTGTCCGAGTCCAATAATCTTTAGGGCCACATGGTGTTTGATCGGTGCTCTGCCTCCGTGCGATGACTGCTTTATGTTTCATTACTTTTTGTGTTTAATGCTCCCCTCCGAACTTTTCTGCCCTTCTATTCCAGAGGACGTATTTCCCTGCAAGGACTGTGGCATCTGGTATCGCAGCGAGCGGAACCTGCAGGCACACCTCATGTATTATTGTGCCAGCCGGCAGAGCTCAACCTCCCCATCAGTTGAAGAAAAGCCCAAAGACTCCTACCCCAATGAGAGGATATGTCCCTTTCCCCAGTGCAAGAAAAGCTGCCCAAGTGCAAGCTCCCTGGAGATTCACATGAGGAGTCACAGCGGTGCGTAGAGTCACAGAACTTTATAGTTACATCTAGGGATGAGCGAACCCAAACTTCACAGGTCCAGGTGGTGCAGGAATTCCATTATAACGAAATATGACAGAATGCAAATGGAAGCCTTTCAGAGATCCGTCATGATGATAATAATAATAACATACTATAGATTCTATTATGATGGATCAAATGTAATCCTCTTAACGGCTTCCGTTTTACTTTCCGTCTACAAATTCCGTTATAACAGAATCCATAATAGAAATTCCTGCACCACCCCAAGCTGTAAAGTTCAGGTTCTCTCGTCCCTAAACACAGTATTTATTCCTAGTGCTCCCTGACCCCTTTATGGAATATGCCCATCTTAATAGTTTATAGAGTGGTATGGGTCCCACATCTCCGTAGAGTTCAAAGGAGAGTGACGCATGGAATATCTTCAAAATATTGCTCTAATTCTGCCCCAACCCATCACCTCCGAAATACACCCTCCTGATCTAGCCTGGAAATATTCATGTTTAAAAGGGTTTTCCAACATATTTTTACTGAGGACCTATCTGGTCATCAGTATCTGATTGGTGGGGGTTCATCGCTTGGGACCCCCCACCAATCAGCTGTTTCAGATGGCAGCAGCGCTCACAGTATCACCGCGGCCTTCTCTCAGCTTACCTAGGTCAGTGACGTCACGTTCATCTGCGTTGTGCTTGATGAGCTGAGAGACGGCCACGTTGCTACTGCCAGGAGTGACGCCCCCACCGATCAGATACCGATGACCTATTCAGAGGATCCCTTTCAATGTAGAGGATAAAATCCTGACCACAGCTGAAATTTGTATGGTCGTGCCTAAACAATCCTGCTAAGCAGCCTGGACGGCAGACAGATTCATTTTACCTTCACTGGTACGTGGTAACAAACCATAAGGGCATGAGATACGTGATGTGCCTTGTCTAGACTAGTGCTTCTCACACTTCTTGTACTGAGGACACACCGGCCATGGTCCAAATCCATAATCTAAAAATATTGAAAAATATATCATTTCTTTCTGCATGACAATAGCATAAAGAGTCAATGAGCTGCTGAATCAAAGACTGTATGGAAAATAGGAAATACAGTGCGGCTTATAACAACTAGAGCGCCTCACAGAGAACCCTGCTCTGATACATTGTGATAAACCCTCAGCTGTGAGAAGTAATGGGTCAGAACAGGTTTCCAGTCTCTGGATGTGAACAAGAATGTTGACAGATGTTGAAAATCTCTTTTCTTATATTACTTCTTCAGCCTTAAAATCAGGCTTAGTATTGCATTATACGTCATTTTTGGGGTGGAATTACTGATATCCGTGGATCTCCGTGCTTCTGTTAGGCTGGGGCCACGAGCTGTTCACATGTCACGTGACCAAACACCACTGTCTCACCCGTCTTCCTGGTGCCCAGAGCTGGGTTCTACATTGCCTTGAGAATTGTAGGCCAGAAGCCCAGGAAAGGCCACAAGGCGGCTTAGTGTAGTCCTGTGTGGTAGAAGCCGCCTTGTGGCTGGTAGATGGGTATTCATGTAGTAAGTATAGCAGTGCCACAGTTCACTGGATTCTTGTTTTCAATGTTTGCATGTGTCTTTGTGCTGATAGCAGTGTGCTGCTACTTGTAGTCCATATAGGTGCTGGTTGAACTCTTTTGCAAACATCTCTGTAGCAGGGCAGTCATTGAACTGAATGGGGCCACAGTGTGAATTGCAAGTTGCCACAACCCCAGAATTTTCTGATCTGGGGCCGCACAACTTTAAGTCTTGCTGCAGCCCTGTTCAGCTCAGTGTCTGCACTTCTACACAACCTTCCTCGTGCAACAGCCATCATTGCCATGTAGTCCCAGCCCTAGACATAAGCAGTGTATGAAAATAACAAAATATCTACATTTCAGTCCTGATGAGGAAAACACGTAATCCGCAGCTGTGATTGGAGGAATTAAGGATCCCGCACCCTGGAGCTCGTCTCTGATCACAGTTGTTCTACATGTGGGAAGCCTGTTTAACCCAACAGGAGTTTGGAAACCAGAGGGTTAATCTAAAGCTTCTCATTGCAACAATCTGATCTGAGACGTATTTTGCGTTCCGGAGAGGGAGATGTTTAATCTGCCGCCTCCTCCGTTTTATAATAGGCTCCAATCCATTTGTTCAAAGTGTCCCCTTCAGATTAATAGCATCATAGGACATTATCTCGCCATCTTAATCAGAGTGCAGCGCTCTCCTCTCTATTAGTACAAGTGGCTAGCATTGCTTTGTGATAACAAGGAGCCCAAGGTGGTGCAGCAAGAGGCTAAATAACTGAGACGCTTATCTTTTCTCAGGCGAGAGACCGTTCGTGTGCCTGATCTGTCTGTCCGCGTTCACAACCAAGGCAAACTGTGAGCGTCATCTGAAGGTTCACACAGACACCCTGAACGGTAAGTCATGTGCGACTGGGGCTTCTTCATATGGGTTCACTGCCACTTCTCAACCAGACAACGTGTAAGGTGCAGATGTAGCAGAGGCGATTTGCTCATGTGACTATTTCCCTTTGGCTTTGTCCTAAGGGTCAGGAACTCCAGGGATTTCCCTAGAAACCGACCCTGATCCTCCCCCTCCTCAGATTGAGAGCACATGCATGCTCGGCCAAGCAGTTTGAAAAGAATAGCCATTTTCTAATCGAACTCTGGCAGCAGAGATTCACCACCCGCAGCACCAGAACCCCCTCCCCCCCCCTCCCCTGTACCAATGCATGCTCAGCCATGCTTGTGACATAGGAAGAGAGGAGTGGTAGGTTGCAATGTAGGCACGGTCCCTTGGAGGATTCGGGAGGCCCCCATACACACATTAGACGGTTGGCTTGTCTCACAAACATTCATCTAATTTTGTGGCCACCTTAATTGAATGGAGAGAATCCGCTCCTATATACACCAAGCATCAGTCACGTTATCCAGAGACGTACACTTACTAATTACGGATGAGAACGCTGCACAGAAATCTTGAAGTAGAGCGCCTCATTTTGTAATTCATTCTTTTCCAGGTGTGTGCCATGGCTGCGGCTTCATCTCCACCACCCGGGACATTCTCTATAGCCACCTAGTGACCAATCACATGATCTGCCAACCAGGATCCAAGGTTGACGTGTTTCCTCTTGTAAAAACACTACCTACAGTCAAGTCCGTTAACTCTGGTGCGTGTACAGTTTAGTGTTACTGTCTCTTTAAAAGGACTCTTGCATCAAACATTTTACCACAAGGTCCTGGAACCTCTCCTGACATGTCTGTTTTAGAAACTACTTCCACGCCCCTTCTAACAATAATTCTGAAGCATCGATTTCTATAACTGTTTTCTGCCATTCTTTTATTATTCCTGCTAGAAGTTATGAATTGCTAGCAGTTTGCAGTGAGGGTCCAGCTGGGTGTTATCTATTGGGGTGTGTCCCTGCACAGTCTGCCACTATCCAATCAGTGCTGCCAGTTTAAGACTATGCAGGGACACACCCCCAACTGGTAACACCCGGCTGCACCCTCACCTCCAGCAGCACAACATAGAGTCTTAAGAATAGATGCTCCACAATTATTACATAGTGAGTAAGCAGACTTGTCAGGAGGGGTGAGAGGCCCCTTTGACAACCCATACGTGACTATTATATATCATTTTTATGTTATTTAACTTTGGCTCAGTAACTTTCTCTTTGCTTGGGCTTTTAGCACAGCAGACAGTCTTGCTTAAGGGCCACGTTAGGAGGTACACGGCATGTAACCAAAGATTGCTGTGCAGCAGTGCATCCATAGAAATGAATGGGGACGCAGCCCGACCCACAAGTGACATCGACCCTAGAACTGCAAAGTAACTCAACCCTGCTCCATTTATATTTCTTCCCTTTTGCTATTCTGAGGATGCGGTGACTTGTGAGTCGTGATGTGACCCCATTGGCTGCACTGATACACGGCAATCCTTGGTTATGTGACGGATTTCGTGTCCAATATCGCTGTGTAGCCCCAGCCCTAGGCCTTATTCACACATCAGTGTTTGGTCAGTGTTTTCAATCAGTGATTGTGAGCCAAAACCAGGTGTGCGTCAGAAACAGAACAGGAATAAGTTTTTTCATTGGACCCGATCTCTGTGTAGCTTCCTCCTGGTTTTGGCTCACAATCACTGACCAAACACTGACTGTGTGAATAAGGGCACATGAACGTGTGCGGACCATGCCCATATTGCAACCTGCAAACATTCGCTCCATATCTTGCGGGTTGCGAAGTGAAAGCACTGTGGAGCACGTCTCTAGGATTTCGGTTCGTGCCTCTGCACCGCAAAACAATAGAACATGTTTTATACTTTTGTGTAGTGTGGACTGAATCTTGTGGATCACGGACCCATTCAAGTCAGTGGGTCCACCCGCAAACGTCGGCCACGTGGCTGGTGTCCATGCATTGCAGACTGCTATTCGCGGTCCACAGCATGGGCATGAGCCCCTAATGACTTAGACCAATTGTCAGGAACAGTCTTCCCCGATAACTGGCCGTATAACTACCGCCGCTCAGCGGATAAATGAGCAAGGCTCGTTGTCTGATTTACAGCTCTCATCAGGATGAAAGATGTCCAATTATCCGGAGCACATCTCCTGTGTAATTAGGAAGGTGCTGCCGATCCTTCTTCCCACATTCACTTTACATTGGACCATATAAAAAAAAGATTTCTATGAATACGACACTCCAGCACTGTTAGGTTCTTGACTTTTAAGGTTAGTGCCCCTTTAAGAAGATACAATTCCTGCCAGAAGTATTGTACATTATTTCCAGTTAAGAATAATATGCAATCCATCTGCACATATTCTTGAGATTACGAGAGGCTTCCTCCTTAGTAATGAGATTTTCTTTCATTTCCGCAGCGGTAAATCAGAGCTCGTCCTCCACTCTTCTGAAGTGCAGCTTGTGTGGATTTTTGGCGGATGGACTGACCAGCCTACAACAACACGCCATAATGCACACTACATCTCCCATCACTGCTCAGGCCGCCCAGTCCCCACCTGATTCAGAAAGGGAGCAGCCTCCTGAAGTCCTGAAAAATGGTGACAGTACATCTCCAGCCTCATCTCTGTCAGGAAGTGAGGAACCTCCGCTCAAAGTCAAGATTAAAGAAGAGCCAGAAGCACCGATGCCCAGCACTGAGTCTGGTGCCACCGATGCAGCTTCACTGGTGCCATCTCCAGCTGTCAAAATAAAGACTGAAATCTCCAGCCCCACACCGGGGTCCAGTCCGGTCCCTAATGAATCCGGAGCAGCAGCCGGCGGTGGGACAGTCATCATGCCGCACTATGTCTTTGGACACGAAGCAGCTCCTGCCATTGTACCACAAGCTTCTGAGATCCTGGCAAAGATGTCGGAGCTGGTCCACAGCCGGCTGAAACAAGGCCAAGCTGTAAGTCCGGCTGGCTTTTCAGGGAATTCAGCGCCCAAGGGTGCAACTTGTTTTGAGTGTGAAATCACCTTTAATAATATCAATAATTATTATGTGCACAAGAGACTTTACTGCTCGGGGAGGCACGTGGCAGAGGAGAGCCCCGCCACTGCCCGCAAAATAAAAGTGACACCCATACGAGGCACAGTGGCCCCTGGCACTTCTACTTTACCAGCTGTAGATGACCAAGGGACAATCCCACCCCAAGAAGAAGCTGGAGGAGAAAACAGCGCTCCTGTAGTATCCATTAAAGTTGAAGAGGGTGTTGGAACGGAGAGTGAACCCACAGGGAGTGGACATGTTAGTGAAGGCAGCCAGAGTCCTAGCTCCTTAGATGACACAGATGAAGACCCAACACGTACTGTGTGTGAAGCGTGCAACATCCGATTCAGCAGACATGACACCTACATGGTGCACAAGCGTTACTACTGTGCCTCACGCCATGATCCTCCCCTTCGCCGGCCTGGCATGAACAAGCCGGGGCTGCCATACACCCCTCAGCCCACCCCACGAACACGTAAACGACGAAAGCTTTATGAAATCCATGGAATGCCCCCAGCAGAGGTGACTCCTTCAGCATTGCTCTCACTAAACAGAATAGAGGTGCTGCCCCTGATACAAGGCCTCATAGCAGCTCCTGCCGTACCCTCGCCAAGCTCCAGCCCCGATGCTGCTGATGGACCGATAGACTTAAGCAAGAAACCTCGTCTTCTGGTTGACACTCCAGTGCCATCTCCAGCTGCAGCAGTGGTCCCACTGACAGACTACCATGAATGCACCGCCTGCCGCATCAGCTTCAATAGCCTTGAAAGCTACTTGGCACACAAGAAGTTCTCTTGCCCTGCGGCTCCTTTACAACAGAAGGCTCTGCAGCAGCTTCAGAAAATGAAAACTTCTGTCAATACAGCTGCAAAGATCGGGGAAGACATAGTGAAGGTGAAAGTAGAGAGACGAAGTCCAGGATCCATTAGTGAGTCCACCCAGTCTATTGCCATGCCCTTCACCTCCATTCCAGACACTAAACCCATTCTGCAGTACCCGACTGCAGCAGAGGCATCTCCATCTTCTACAGCCTCCTGCCCCTACTGCCCTCCAAACGTGGTCATCCGAGGAGACTTGCTTGAACATTTCAGAAGTGTCCATGGTCTGCTCTTGGCAAAAGCCACCCCAGGTCACCGCCTGCAAGGCACATTCATGGAAGTGGTGCTACCTGCACGAGCACAGCCGGGTACAGCATCGGAGGGCAGCTTGCCCAGTCCACCGGTGTCATCTGCTTCTCCATTGCAAATGCCGAGAGACAATGCAAGCAGCAAGGATGGTTCGTCATCATCCTCTGCCAATGGAAGTCCGGTTTCAAACTCCACTCCACGGCCAGTGTTAACCAGCACCCCCCGTCCTCTGTTGCCCAACTCTCCAGCCCTCCCTCTAAATTCTTTGGTGGAAACTCGAAGAGAAGATGGACTCAGGGCAACCACCCTCACTCTCCTGCCCGGGGATAAAGCAGTGCAGTCTCCGAAGCTCGGCCTGGCCACTCCATTGCCCAATGGCAACCACAGATATTGTCGCCTCTGCAACATCAAATTCAGCAGCCTGTCCACATTCATCGCCCATAAAAAATACTACTGTTCATCGCACGCAGCGGAGCACGTGAAATAACCCGGAACAGAGACTTTGCTTGAATTTGTTGCAAAGCATTAGAACCACCTAGCAATTGGGGGACATTGAGGGTGGTTGTGTCCAGGGGCTGAGCCACTTCAATTGCAGCCACAGGATTCAAGAATTATTAGTAAAGGGTCTGCTGTCATATTGACACTTTGAATGAATCTGTGGCACGTTCTGCTTCACAAGACTCTATAGAGAGCACATATCCCAGGAGGAAGGCATGAAGGGGCGCTGCCGCCTGTGCCCACAGAGGGGACACACAGGTGCACCCACCCATCAGTGACAGCAGTACGTGTTTCAGTCCGGGTGGCACCCACGCATTTCAGAATTGCACTGTCTGTCACTATGACACCGAAAACCTAGAAGACTGTTGGTCCAGATTACGTCGAGAACGACGAGTCCCGATTCTGAAGCACAATAACTGTTACACAGAATGAAACATGCAGATGTGTGTCTTTGTTACAGGGCGGGGGAAGGGAATACCTTTTTTAGTAAGTTATTTTTGAGATGTATTTAAAACTAAGAAGAAAAAAATTACTGTTTTCTCTTTTTATAGTGAAAAGCTCATACATTTGGGAAAAAAAAAATCTTTGAATGTTTCCAGGGGAAAAATGTTTTATTAGGGGAAGAGGGGGGTTTTGAACAGAAAACACATCAGCCCAAGACTATGAAAATGTCATTGGGGGGATATTAAGGCAGAACATGAGGTGTGGGCGCATTGTGTCTGGGATCCAGATTTATCACTGCTTCTCCGATCCCCACACGTTCGTAGATTACACAAGGTCAGTGTGTGTCACTTTGTGTCCCGATACTGTACGTTGCGACACTGGTTGTCAGGTACTGCAGCATGGCAGGTACTTGAATGTCAAGGAATCTTTAATTTGAAGGGTAAATGGTGTATCCCGGTAGAGATGACAGAGGTAGGGCTGCGTTTTGGAATGTTTCATAGTTGTCAGAGGGGAGTTACGGCACTTACAAGTTTACAAAGCGCGTTGCATCCTATGATCGTCTCATTACACCATCAGGAGGCCACAGTAATACACAGGAGGGCTGGTCACAGGTAAAGGAACCCCCCAGCTTCTGATCCCTGCTCCGTTTTTTTCTTTTTGTATTTTTTACATGGCATTATATACGTGACGAGAACTGGAAAACAAACAAGTTGTGTTTAAAATAGTCCTGAAATATATTTATATATTAATATAGAGACGAGAGCACTGATTTACAAATAAACACACGTTTCTGGTGACTAACGAGTGTGTATAATTGTGTACAGAAATAAAGCCTGTGTATATTAGCTCGCCTCGTCCTTGTGTTCATCCGATCCATCTACAGCAGACCCGGAGAAGCCATGTGCAGGCCCCAGAGCGGCAGCAGACAGTTTTCTGCAAGTAAAGGCCCCTTTAGGCCTCGTGTTCACAACTGTATTTTTGGTCGGCATCCAATCCACATTCATTTCAATGGGGCCTCAAATAATGCTGACAGCAAAGAGTGCGCCGTCCACATCCGTATGTCTGTTCCACGGCAAGCGAGAAAGATAAAACTTGTTCTACTCTTCTCTGTTTTGCAGACAAGGACAGGATATTTCTATAGAAGCTTGAAAAAAATGATGGCAGCAGCAAAATGGGCTGCATGCCTGAGGACTAACACAAGTAAATCATCATAAAATCAAGCGAAAGTGACCGGTTATTGAGTAATGTAGAAGCACTGAACGATCGAACGACCAGAAATAATCTTCTAGTTTGTCGTTCTTGCGATCGCCGATGCAGAAACCTGAATTACAGTTCATCATCCAGTGTGAACAGGTACTGACACGAGTGGCTTATGATTCACACCCACCGTGGAATCGTCCATGCTAGTATTCCCTTGGGAAGGTGACATTTTGCCCACAAGCTCATCTTGTTTCTGTGTTGTCTCAAGACAATATGGAGATTGCATACATTATAAAGAATGTGGAACAGAAGATCTTTACCCCCCCCCAACGTTATCGTTTAGTCTAAATGCTACTGTTTGCCTCACAATCTATTACATGGTCACAATCCTCTCAGCATCTAAAGGGTTGATGTTCAGTTATCTACTTATATAAAAGGTGGATTTATACAGGACCCACGCTGCACTGGCCGGGATCAGATTTTAATCCCTTTGATGCCGCACTCAACTGCGATCTCAGCATCCGTGTGGTTATACCAAGGGAGGACCTCCTCTGAACCCAGCTCACCCCCAGTCCTGCCATCTTACTGCTCCTGATTGTAAACAGGCAGGACTGGTTCTATTTCATACACAAAGGCGCAACATAGGGTAATACCATTAGGGTTGTGTTTGTAGGAAAAAATGGAGAGGCTGACCGTAGGCACAACGCTAGAAATCACTGGGGTCCAGTGGGTAGTGATGGTTCTGCAGCCTGGAGGCGGATAATTCTTCTTATGGGAAGCCCGATATCTCCAATGAAGATAGCGGATGTCAAACAGTGTTTGTTGCTTCCATGGCGCAATTAACTTGATCACAAAAGGATTCTTGAAATATTGGAAATTCTTTATTGCAGTGATAACCGTTTCGGAGATGTGCTCCCCTTCATCAGGTAAGTACTGCACATAACACATACATGAAATGCTGGGTCTTTATATACATACAGCAAGGTTGCCAAAAAATAACGCCAAAATGATGTTTGGGGGGGCGGGGCTTACAGCCACCATATGCTTAGGTGGACATACACAATTAAAGGGATTCTGTCACCAGGTTCAGGCGTATAGAGATACTGACACATCTGTATAGCTATTAGCGCTCTCATAGTAAATATGTTATTATTCTTCCTAGAGCTGTACTTTGCTCAAAAAATCGTTTTTATTCATATTATAATTACTTATATAAGGAGCCCAAGCGGATGTCCTGTGGGCCGTTGGAGCCCGGCCACGCCGCATAGCACCGCCCTCTCGCTAATTATTCACTCCCCTTCATCCCTGTGTTCTCCTCCTGGTGCGGTGGTGCGGTAATCTCGCGCATGGCCTCATTGGACGAAGTACACATGCGCTGGAGACCGCACAGACGAGATTACGCCGCACCAGGAGGAGAACACAGGGATGAAGGGGAGTGAATAATTAGCGAGAGGGCGGTGCTATGCGGCGTGGCCGGGCTCCAACGGCCCACAGGACATCCGCTTGGGCTCCTTATATAAGTAATTATAATATGAATAAAAACGATTTTTTGAGCAAAGTACAGCTCTAGGAAGAATAATAACATATTTACTATGAGAGCGCTAATAGCTATACAGATGTGTCAGTATCTCTATACGCCTGAACCTGGTGACAGAATCCCTTTAAAATATAGAAAGTAGGGCATAAGAATACTAATTATAAATACATTGGTGGTTGCAGTGGTTTGCCATTGAAAAGAAGAGGTTGAGCAGATTGGTAACAGCGATGCGCAAGCAGTGGGGGCATCGCTGGAGGTGGGTCACGTGATCAGGTCCCAATCACGTGACTCGCGCTCCGGCCATGGAGCGTCCCACTGCCAAGCAACGGGGGCGCTAGCAGCAGGAGGGAAGAGATCTTACTGCTCCTAATACACACACAGGATGCGGGTAGAATCACAAGTGTAATCCAGGAGTATTACAGTATACTGTACAAGGGACTACAGCTTTGAATTCTCCAGAGGAACTAAAAGCTTCAACCGCCCTTTTACAATTTCTCATATCACTGCACCCCAGAATTGTAAGAAATGACAATATATTCCCTATGACAAAAACATTTTTTCTGTTACCTTGCCTCCCCTAAAAAAGTCTGAAATGGTCAAAAAGTCATATGTATCCCAAACAAAACCAATAAAAACTGCAGCTCACCCTAAAAAAAACAAAAAACCGCTCAGTTGACAGAAAAATATAAAAGTTCTGAGTGTCAGAAGAGAGAATTTTAAGGTTAATTTTAAGTAGTAAAATAGAACAAAAACAATGTGAATTTCAATCACTATCACTGCAGTGGCCGCCAGAATAACGTTGTCATGCGCCGTGAATGCTGAAAAACTAAACCCATAAAACAAAGGCAAAATTTTTATTCCGCTCCACAAGTAAAGTTATTAGAGGGTCTCAAGATATCACATGAACCGTCAGATGGTGATATTAAAAAGTCCAGCTCCTCCCGCAGTAGACGGCTACTGTCGACAAGAAAATAAAGTTATGGCCCTTTCAAGCACAACAGGAAAACGCTGCTGCCAAAAACTGGCTTGGCCCTTAAGGGGTTAAATGGGTCTTCCGAGATTTAAATACTGATGATCTATCCTCAGGACCTGTGGGGGTCTGACACCCGGGACCAAGCCGATCAGCTGTTTGAGAAGGCTCCGGCGCTCTAGCTTGTCCTAGGCCAGTGACGCCACGTTCATCGGTCATGTGGCCTAGGCACAGCTCACCCCATAGAAGAGAATGGGGCTGAACATGATACTAAGCACGGCCCGTCTACAATGTATGGCGCTGTGCATGGTGAGCTGCAAGAAGGCCGCCACGCTCACAGGAGCGCCAGTGTCTCCTCAGACCTGAGGATAAATCATCAGAATAAAAATCTCAGAAAGTGCTTTTAAGGCTCTCACTTTTTTTCTCCGAGAGATCGACCTCCAGTGATCTTTTATTTTTGTGCTCCTCACAAAGTGAATTCATTGTAGTCTAAACTAGACTTTTAACAGTTCTTCATAGCACCACTAGGGGGCAGCAGAGACCTACAATTTATTGGCATATCTGCAATGTACAGAAAACCAGTGTGGTACCATACTAGCCAGACAAATCTGTGTATCTTGTGTAGGAAAAGACAATATATTATGGCAGTGATAAACTGATTCAATTAAAATGACGTCTGTTTTCTGGTACACTAATAAAGGTATCAGTCCTATACGCCCTCGTTTACACATCTGTGTGCTGTCTTGAGTATAGAACAGACACGAACTAAACACACGATGGACCATTAGTCCGCTCAGAGTATAAATGCCTCTTAATAAATAGAAATAAGTCTAAAACTGCAAATCACTGCAAAAATGTGGAGTGCTCCATAATGTGCAACTTTTCAACACCAGAAAGTTGGCACAAATGCAATGATACATTTCCACCATTGCGTGGTCCTGAGCTGTTTGAAAACTATAACTCCCAGCATTCCTTCACAGCACACGGCGGATAGTAATATTGCCACAGCTCCGTCTGGAGAATGGAAGCCTATAGAAATGCTGATGTAGAGGCCGGGAACATATACATTAGGCACAGATGCAATACTAAAGGCAATGTGTCTTCTGGTGTTCTTCCTATTGGCCACTAGGGGGCAGCCTTCTATCACTCCAGCCAGCAGATTCCAGGAGTAGCCTCCTCTGACATCTACAGCAGGAGTGCAATACTTGTTTTAATGGATGTAGATGGATTTTGTGAAGGATATTCATGTCTGTCCATCTGTGTATTACAAAGCAAGAAACACATGGACCTGTCAGTGATGGCAGACGGGTCACTGTAGTTGAGCTGCCTGACCACCCCATATTGACACCATGTTAAAAGGCGGATTACAACACGGTCACAGAATGCAGCACGCTCGCTCATCTCCCAGCAGGAGCGTACATACCTATATTGACATCCTGATAATACTACAATTATGTCCTATTAGAGCAGCTCAGTATTGTAATAATAATGACGGTATAATTGTATCTATTATTGCTGATTGCATTACGGCGGGATGCGGAGGCGGCATGATATTCCTTGCTTTATTCATTGTTAAATGGCGCCTTTGTCTTCAGATGAATCTGATTATCGACTGCGAGCGCCCTTCTGTGAGGTTTATTGCATCAAGGGCGTCATGGCTCACCGAAATCGTTCCCTTATCACGGTTGTTTATTGGCTTTGGCCTGCATCGGATACTGGTGTAGTAAACAGGGTGGCATTAGTTTAGACCAGTGGTCCTCAACTCCAGTCCTCAGGGCCCACCAGCCGGTCATGTTTTCAGGATTTCCTTAGTATAGAGCAGTGGATATAATTCATGTCAGTGGATCAGGACTTACCACAGGTATTCTTTCTATGGGGTATTCCCAAATCCTGCCCGGCAGGTGGGCCCTGAGGACTGGAGTTGGGGTACCCTGGTTTAGACCCCTTCACCAGAAAAACGGCTTTAAAAACTTTAGTCCTTAAAGGGGTACTCCCATTTTGGACAATGGGGGCATATCGCTAGGATATGCCCCCATTGTCTTATAGGTGCGGGTCCAACCGCTGGGACCTGCACCTATATCGAGAACGGGGCCCCAAAAGAGGAGGGCGCACTGTGCATGCGCAGCCGCCCTCCATTCATTTCTATGGGGCCACCGAAAATCTGTCGGCTCCATAGAAATTAATGGGAGCCAGTCCTCCAGGCTCAAAGCTCCCCCGCTTCCTTCTCGATATAGATGCGGGTCCCAGCGGTGGTGTCCATAAAGGAACCGGCTTTACAGATGATGCTGTAAGAACACGTCACAGTGATCTGCATTCTTATGATCATGATCCGCTCGAATATTCCAAAGATGTGTAAGGGAAACCCTTTCCTGCAGTGCTGTAATAGTATTTTCTCTGCAGGTAGGTAGTTTGGGCTCCTTGCGCCATCACTTAGGGTACCATCCATATTATACAGCTAGCACCCTGCTCTCACTGACGAGATCAGATATAACACAGATACTAAAAGCTTAACCCCTCAGATACCACAGTCAAAACTGACTGCGGCATCTTAGACAGAGGGAGGGGGCTCTGTCCTCTAATTGGCACTGCCATGACACAATCACCGGGTGCCAAGTGGTTGTTATGGCAGCTGGAGGACTTCTGAAGCCCCATAGGCCTGCCATGCTAGTGCCTCTGTAATGTCAGAAGTATTGCAGCAAATCCCTTAAAGAGACTTAATGTAAAAAAAAAAAGTTTAAAACAATTTTCCAAATTCACATATCTATAAAAAAAAAACAAAAACAGTAAACCTAATTGGTATTGTCATGTCTGAAATAATAAAATATCATGTTATTTATCGTACACGTTGAGCGCCATTAAAAATTGACAGAATTATTGTCACCTACCTCCAAAAAAGTGAATTCAAAATGATCAGAAGGCAGTATGCCAAAACAATAGTAATATAAACTATAGTTTGCTCTGAAAAAGACAAGATCTCACAACGCTCCTTTGTCAGCGGCTTCTGTGGAGACAGTGGCAGGCAATGGCGCTAACCGTGCTGCTGCTTGGTAATAATTGTGCTGATTGTTCATCTCTCCAGCCTTACACCACAGCCGAAGAAATTAGTAAATAACCCCAGAATCACCCGAAATCCAACACTGCAGCCGGGGCTACAACCCCATTCAGTTCTGCAGTTTGTGGCTGCACTTGCTACTTAGGGATCTTTGTTCACCGTGTGGCTCCGGCACACAACCGTCGTTTTTGTCCGCATCAGACCCGCATCGGATGGAGACCCATTCATGGCTCCGCAGCCACACAAAAAATACATGTCCTATATTTGTGCATATTATGGAGAAGAATAGATCAGTTCTATAGAGGAACAGACATTCCGTTCTGCAAAATGCGGAACGCACACAGCCAGTATCTGTGTTTTGCGGATCAACAATTTGCGGACAGAAAAAACGGCTACAGCAGTGTGCATGAGCCCTAAAGGAGATTACTATAGACTCATCTGCAGCATATAGAAAGGCCTTACCCATCAAAGACGGACACAAACCACAGGTTGAGGAGACTACACCTTTAAATCACAAATTCAGCTCAGCTACATCTGTGTGTAGAAATGGATGTGGGCCCCTGCAGCGTAGATTTACAGGAGGTGCTTATGAGATTGGGGAAAACAAATCTCGTCCCAATTCGGGGAATTGCATCAATCGCAGGGACAAATGTCACTGGATGAATCATGTTCTCGACTTCCCTCCAAAGGCAGGCACTGCTCTCTTTTATCTGCAGCGCTCGGCTCCTTCATCTCTCTCCTCTTAAGCGAGCATACATTGCATGGAGGCGAGACATGAAACATTTATGTTTTTTAAAGATTGGCAAGTACAGCAAATGTTATCAGAAAATGGTCTGATCGTCCATGTTACACGAGCAGTCCAGCCACCAGAGAGAAGATCATTGGGTCACGACTTGCCACCTGTTAGGACGCAGAATCAATTAGGGATTTGCTTTGCAAATTTATGTGAATCAAAGATGAAGAGATTCATTGTATTCTATGGACTGGCTAAAATGCAAATTGGGGAATTAGGTGAAATGTAGCAGGTAAATAAAGCTTGAAGGGATTGTCCGGGACTTCAGATATTGATGACCTATCTTCAGGATAAGTCATCAATATCAGATAGGTTATCAGCTGTTTGAAGAGGTTGTGGTGCTCAAGTGCCGCTTCCTCTTCAAAATTACCTGCACATCATCTCCTTTGTAGATGCAGCTCAGTGTAACTACAACTGCTCGGCCCATTGAAGTGATATATTCCATATGTGGCGTAAACTATTACAATGTATCCAGTCTAGACAATCCTCTGTGAGGTAAATACATCAGCAGCACATTTCACTCCCCTTTCCTGTTTGCTACAATGTGTCAGAACTGGTAGAATGTATCAAACTGGAGTCCAGGTTATTAATCTGAAAGAGAATGGTCTAGACTGGATACTGTCTATAGACTGGGAGTTAGATATTGCTAAGGCTTCTTTCACACTAGCGTTTTTGCTGGATCCATCAGAGGATCAGCAAAAACACATCCATTCAATAATACAACCGTCTGCATCCGTTCAGAACGGATCCAGTTGTACTATTTCCATAATGAACAAGACGGATCCGTCAATAAAACCATTGTATGTCAACAGGGGAAGATCCTTTTTTATTGTGTCCGAAAAAAACACATCTGTCTCCATTGACTTTCATTGTGTTTCATGACAGATCCGTCTGGCTCAGTATCCCATGCTTGCAGCGTTTGTGTGTGCATCATGGGAACACAGCGAAATAAGTTAGTTCAGTTTTGTCCCCATTGAAAATGAATGGGGAGAAAACTAAAGCATTTTGCTGCAGTTTTGAGATCCTGTGACGAATCTCAAAACGGTTCAGCAAAACACAGATGTGAAAGAAGCCTATCCTTGACCCCTCTCCCCTTTCCTGGTGAGTGGTTTTGGGCAGCCACTCCATCGACAGTGCAGTACCCAGATCTGGCGTCCTGTCACTCAGCTCCCATTCACTTGAATGTTACCTGACATGGCCACTACACAGTTGCAGCTGCCCAAAACCGCTGATTGGCAGAGCTGCCAGCAGTCAGACCCCCACCAATCTGATATTGATGACCTGAGGATAGGTAATCAATACCTAAGCCCAGAAAAGTCCTATCACCGTTTCTGTAGATGAAGCTGCATGGTAGTGACCCAGGTAGGATGTAAAGAGGTCGACAAGCAGCATAAACTTGGGTTCAGCATCAGTGATCGCTCCACAACCTGACAAAATCTACTTATATAAAGTGATAGAAGAGCGGGAAGAACTTGTTTATAGTGATTGTCATGTGTGACCATTGGCAGATTTCAGGAGTACAGCTAAAGATGCTGCACTATAACAAGCCTGAGCCGGTGACACATCCCAGATCAATCGCCACTGCTGGAATAACACCCCCTCCCCCGCTACCTGGAGAGAAAAAAAAACAAAAAAAGAAATTGTTTGAAATGAGAATTCTGGAGGTTTGAGCGGCAGAAGATAAAAAATCCACTTCAAGTGACGACCAGAGACTGAAATAAAACCAAAACATGAATCTATTTATTCCAATGATCCTACCGTGTTATAACTGGCACAAAACTGAAATTTCCAACTTTTTACCTGAACATGAGGAAAGTCTACATAAGTAAAGTAAATCTGAATCCTTGCCCCCCGGGTGCAAAAAGGCCTAGCTACACCTCTGTTTGAGGGCAGGGGCAGGGGTGCACCTAGTCCTTCTGCTGCCTGAGGCAAAAACTGAAGAGGCCCCCCCCCATGCCAAATTCTCAACCTAACCCCTTCCCTCCAGCCCTACTGTTGGTACACACTGCCCTAAAAAATAGCTCCCCATCAAATGGGTCCCCTGACATTAACAGTATAAACATAATGTCCCACAAAAATAATTGTGCTAAGCTGATAGTGTGCCAGGGTGCCCCAACAGTAATAGTGCACCCCAAAGTCCCACCAATAGAAATGCTTCCCAGAGCACATAGTATTAAAATATTAAAATGAAAATCCTACATTATATAGAACGTGACAATTTCTTTCTAACAAAGTTAGAACCAGCCCTGCACCTCACATGGGTCCAGAGATCTCCCCATTCATTGCTCAGATAGATTTATATCATGCACATGGCTCAGGGGGTGTGCCCATTCTGCTGCAGCTCAGGGGGTGTGCCCATTCTGCCGCAGCTCAGGGGGCGTGTCCATGCTCTCCCTATCACAGCTTAGGAGGCAGTTGAAAGATGAAACTGAGCATGTGCGGCCTTCTTAATCAGCTGGTCAAAGAAATTTTTCTGTGGAATGATTGGGTCTGAAGCCAGATTTTAACTGATCAAAGTGAGTGGGACGAGAGGTGGAAGGACAGTTCCAGATGGACATGTTGTTCTAGAAGTTTAGATGCAAATGGGAATGGTGATATGGGGTGATAAAGAGGATGGATCTGGGGATGGCTTCTTGGGTATGGGTGTGATGGTTGCAGATACTTTTCTATATTTTGTATATTTTTATTCATTTGCCTTAGTTTTATGCCAGTGACCAGATCTTAATGCCATGACTTGATTATTAGACAGGATGCCCCATGATTACATTTTTGTTAATTTGCTGTTAAATTTCGGTTTCTTCTCATCAGGTGCAATAAGTGGACAGTGGGAATCAAAATATAACAGCGAAACATATCAAATAACAGCGAGGAGCATATGTAACACCATGAGGTAACTGGTCTGTATGGAGAGTAAAATCATGATATGTGGTGCCACTTTGTCTCCCATTCTCCTTCCTCAGCATTTGACACCATGAATGGGGTAGAAGGTATTTGAGGGATGTATATTAAATGATCTGTATTATGACCCAAATATGATATATTTTTGGGGGTACCATGTATCAGGGGATTTAATTCTTGACTCATTTGCCTGGGCCCCTGAGAGTAGTACCACCTGTAGAACCCAGAGGGTGGCCCTAACCAGAGGGAAAAGGTATGTACCAAGAGACTAGCGCAAAAGACGCAAGGAACAGAGAGATGAAAACTAAATAATATCCATAGTGAACCAGTACTCAAGAGTCACAGCCTCATTCCTGACAGCCCTATGTCTGGGGGGATGGGCAGCTCTATGTGGGGGTCCCTTTATTCTGTCTTACACCCAGTTACACCATGTAATAGTAGAAAATACATATTAACAACAATCACTGCTAATTATCATTAATTAGATAGACAATCAGTTCTGTACTTTTCCAGTTAAAAGCTTGTGTGGAGGAAAATGTAATCCGCCCTGATCGCAGTGGAGAAATATTATAACGTGACATTTTCTTCCTATGTGAAGCTTTCAGAAATAATCCTGGAGATTGCAGCAGCCTTTGAATGAGCTCTGGAGCATTGTGTGGGCCTGGGTACCTTCGATAAGAGGGTCTCCCCGCTGCCTCCAGCTCTTGTACCTGGGCTCAGGCTGTGGAGGGCACGGACCAGAACTGTTCTGATTACTGTGCATTATGGAAACGTTGTTGCAAGATCTAATGTAACAAAGGAAACAAAAAGAACACAATGTCCAGCACTTCTCCTAATCAGCCCTACATGGCCCTGCAAGGCATAAGAGATCGTGGGGGCCCAAGAATAGAGCCCTTATGTATCTGAACGCCTATGGACTGGCTGCTGCCAATCTGCCCAGAACATTCAAAGATGTAAAAAGAAAACTAGAAGTTAGTGTCACCAAACAGATAAAAAGAATTCCTAATTCCTGACATCACATCTGTAGTCCATCAATTACCTTGCAAATACCCCCTGAAAAGGGATGTTTTGGGCACTGGCAAAGGACATGGTCCGTTTGGGTGTCACCACGCCCCCCTGTTGCTGAAAACCCTCTCCGAGATTATACTGGAGGCTAGACAAGAAAGAATTAAGAGGGCGTGCTGTCCCAGTTCAGGCCATTGTTCAAGAAATCCATGGGGTCAGGGAACTGGGTATAAGACAGAGACAGGCCAGAGTGTAGGTAGACCTGAACCTGGGCATTGAGGCAGGAGCTGTCGGCTTGTTGACTGGCCTCAGCTGTGGGTGGCACATGAGAAAACTGCTCCACAATGTTGAGGAGACTGAAATGGCTGCTGTGGCTTCTGCTGCTCACAGAGGCGGGAGGGCAGAGTGACTCTGCGGGGGGCAGAGAGAGGCTTCCCATTCAGACACGCTGGCGGCACACTGAGTACATGGTGTTTCCTGGTAATAGCGTAATTTGTCCTTCCTTTCTACCAGAGCAAAACATTCTTCCATTTTGCCTTAGTAGCATGACTATCCTAATCTGTATGCAGTAAGCTAGCTATAAATCAGTATGTAGTGAGCTCCCTCTAGTGGTGACTGTATAATCTGTATGTAGTGAGCTCCCTCTAGTGATGGCTGTATAATCTGTATGTATTGAGCTCCCTCTAGTGGTGACTGTATAATCTGTATGTAGTGAGCTCCCTCTAGTGGTGACTGTTATAATCTGTAATGTAGTGAGCTCCCTCTAGTGGTGGCTGTATAACCTGTATGTAGTGAGCTCCCTCTAGTGATGGCTGTATAATCTGTATGTAGTTGATCTCCCTCTAGTGATGGCTGTATAATCTGTATGTAGTGAGCTCCCTCTAGTGGTGACTGTATAATCTGTATGTAGTGAGCTCCCTCTAGTGATGGCTGTATAATCTGTATGTAGTGAGCTCCCTCTAGTGATGGCTGTATTATCTGTATGTAGTGATCTCCCTCTAGTGATGGCTGTATAATCTGTATGTAGTGAGCTCCCTCTAGTGATGGCTGTATAATCTGTATGTAGTGAGCTCCCTCTAGTGGTGGCTGTATAATCTGTATGTAGTGAGGCTCCCTCTAGTGGTGGCTGTATAATCTGTATGTAGTGAGCCCCTAGTGGTGCTTATATCTGATGTAGTGAGCTCCCTCTAGTGCCGGCTGTATAATCTGTATGTAGTGAGCTCCCTCTAGTGGTGACTGTATAATCTGTATGTAGTGAGCTCCCTCTAGTGATGGCTGTATAATCTGTATGTAGTGAGCTCCCTCTAGTGGTGGCTGTATAATCTGTATGTAGTGAGCTCCCTCTAGTGGTGGCTGTATAATCTGTATGTAGTGAGCTCCTCTAGTGGTGGCTGTATAATCTGTATGTAGTGAGCTCATTCAAGGGCCGGCTGTATAATCTGTATGTAGTGAGCTCCCTCTAGTGGTGACTGTATAATCTGTATGTAGTGAGCTCCCTCTAGTGGTGGCTGTATAATCTGTATGTAGTGAGCTCCCTCTAGTGCCGGCTGTATAATCTGTATGTAGTGAGCTCCCTCTAAGTGGTGACTGTATAATCTGGTATGTAGTGAGCTCCCTCTAGTGGTGGCTGTATAATCTATGTAGTGAGCTCCCTCTAGTGGTGGCTGTATTATCTGTATGTAGTGAGCTCCCTCTAGTGGTGTCTGTATAAATCTGTATGTAGTGCGCTCCCTCTAGTGGTGGCTGTATTATCTGTATGTAGTGAGCTCCCTCTAGTGGTGTCTGTATAATCTGTATGTAGTGAGCTCCCTCTAGTGGTGGCTGTATTATCTGTATGTAGTGAGCTCCCTCTAGTGGTGGCTGTATTATCTGTATGTAGTGAGCTCCCTCTAGTGGTGTCCTGTATAATCTGTATGTAGTGAGCTCCCTCTAGTGGTGTCTGTATAATCTGTATGTAGTGCGCTCCCTCTAGTGGGTGGCTGTATTATCTGTATGTAGTGAGCTCCCTCTAGTGGTGTCTGTATAATCTGTATGTAGTGCGCTCCCTCTAGTGGTGGCTGTATAATCTGTATGTAGTGAGCTCCCTCTAGTGGTGACTGTATAATCTGTATGTAGTGAGCTCCCTCTAGTGGTGGCCGTATACTCTGTATGTAGTGAGCTCCCTCTAGTGGTGACTGTATAATCTGTATGTAGTGAGCTCCCTCTAGTGGTGGCTGTATATATCTATGTAGTGAGCTCCCTCTAGTGGTGGCTGTATAATCTGTATGTATTGAGCTCCCTCTAGTGGTAACTGTATAATCTGTATGTAGTCAGCTCCCTCTAGTGGTGACTGTATAATCTGTATGTAGTGAGCTCCCTCTAGTGGTGACTGTATAATCTGTATGTAGTGAGCTTCCTCTAGTGGTGGCTGTATTATCTGTATGTAGTGAGCTCCCTCTAGTGGTGGACTGTATAATCTGTATGTAGTGAGCTTCCTCTAGTGGTGGCTGTATAATCTGTATGTAGTGAGCTCCCCCTAGTGATGGCTGTATAATCTGTATGTAGTGATCTCCCTCTAGTGCTGGCTGTATAATCTGTATGTAGTGAGCTCCCTCTAGTGATGGCTGTATAAATCTGTATGTAGTGATCTCCCTCTAGTGGTGGCTGTATATATCTATGTAGTGAGCTCCCTCTAGTGATGGCTGTATAATCTGTATGTAGTGAGCTCCCTCTAGTGTGACTGTATAATCTGTATGTAGTGAGCTCCCTCTAGTGGTGGCTGTATGTAGTGAGCTCCCTCTAGTGATGGCTGTATAATCTGTATGTAGTGAGCTCCCTCTAGTGGTGGCTGTATAATCTGTATGTAGTGAGCTCCCTCTAGTGATGGCTGTATAATCTTATGTAGTGGGAGCTCCCTCTAGTGATGGCTGTATAATCTGTATGTAGTGAGCTCCCTCTAGTGATGGCTGTATAATCTGTATGTAGTGAGCTCCCTCTAGTGGTGGCTGTATAATCTGTATGTAGTGAGCTCCCTCTAGTGGCTGTATAATGTATGTAGTGTCTAGTGTGCTGTATAATCTGTATGTAGTGAGCTCCCTCTAGTGGTGACTGTATAATCTGTATGTAGTGATCTCCCTCTAGTGGTGGCTGTATAATCTGTATGTAGTGAGCTCCCTCTAGTGGTGGCTGTATAATCTGTATGTAGTGAGCTCCCTCTAGTGGTGACTGTATAATCTGTATGTGAGGAGCTCCCTCTAGTGGTGACTGTATAATCTGTATGTAGGGAGCTCCCTCTAGAGGTGTTTTAAATTTGAGATGGGAATAAAATAACCCTGCACCAAGGGAGGTTAAGTTTTTTTGGGAATCTATCTGTAATGGAGAAAATTAAGAAGTTCAGGGAGATGATGCATTGACTGGTGCAGACTCTTATTAGGAGGATCTGGTCCAGGGCGGCCATTATACTCAGCTCTTCCATATAGCACAGCCCGGAAGGCTCTTCACCTCTGTTCTCTTATGACATTATCTCCTCTCACAGAGCACATAACATAAAGAAGCTCAGGTTTACAAAAGGCAACTGCTTAAATAGGAATCCCATAATACAGCAGTGTGAAAACCCATATGGAAGCAATTCAGTAATGTTGCCAAATGAGAGTTTAAGTTAGAGTTACACCATAACTACTCTGTTTGGGGGGAGGGGTTGGGTGCACACTGTGACTGTCAGAAAACAATATGAGTGGACTGGTTGAGATTTTGTATCCACCTGCATCCATTAATGAAGTAACAGTAATAATATAATGGACCGCTTATAGATATGCACCAATAGATGCAGAAACCACCGACGCTGCATATCCTCCAGGCCCCTCCCCCTCACTGAGGCCCCTCCTCCTTATACCTAATAATATTTCTATATAAACAATTCCAAACTGCTAATTATATTTAATGGCTTTAAGCAAGCAGTGGTATGACCCTCCAACACTCAGATGTCGGCTGTCAGTGAATGGAAACATTCTAGTTTACATCCAGAGACTTAAAACCAGTCCTGTCCTAATACTTCTTATATCTGAGGGTTTCTTACAATCATATCCAGTCTAGACAATCCTCTGTGAGCTAAGTCTCTCCCCTGCCCTTGTTACAATGTATCAGTCCAGGTTGTTTACATCACAGAACATTGTTTACACTGGATACAATTGTAACAAGCTTCAGCTGAAGTATTAGGAGCTGGTTCAGCCTCTGGACATAGACAAGAATGTCCCTTTTCACTAACAACAAGCAGAGATCTTGAGAAGGGTAAAGAAAAGGAACACAGATTCTATAATCTATCTATTAGTAATAATCTATTAGACATCTATCCTTCACAGCTGGCTCTGTTCAGCTCAGTCTGATGTAAGATTCTTATCTGTCCAGTTTTTGTGCCTTTGTTTCCCTCCAGCGCCTTTGCTGCTGCATTAATCCTATTGCTGAGCTGTAACCTGGTGCCAGTCTCTTGTATTATTTGTCTGTACCCGCTGTGCCAGTCTATTGTGTCAGGACAGAAGTGCATTATGCTAAGCTATAAACAGTAATTCTAATGCATTGTGTCTTAGCAGCCATGTGCCCGGGTACACAATGCCCTCCCCTGTCTGGCTCTAGATATTGTGCCAACATGCCCTATGATGTCCTGGAATGCAGCAGCCATCTGATGAAGCCAATGCCCACCACCTAAATAGGCACCAGAATCTCCATTATCTGACACTGTGGGCACTACCTCCCCACAGACAGTATACCAACAGTGCAGTGCCATCTGGCTTCAGTAAAACATGTGTTCTGTGCCCAGCTGTGCCTTACTTAGCCCTGACTCATATGGGGCAACCCTAAAGTTGAGCAGGAAAGCCTGGTATCAGCCATTATGGTTAATTTTCACCCAGCTTTCCTAAAATCCTGATAGGCACATGAGACTAGCCATGCAGTGACACGTCCCCCACCACCATACTACTGTCTAACCACGCAGATTTACCATGAGTCAATTATTATTTTAGGGAACCTGTGACTGATGGGAGTTGTAGTTGGACAGTGCTGTTCATGCCCATCCCTGTATTCCTGGCTGATCCTCTGCACTCGGGATTAGCAGGATTTATCAGAAAGTGGATTTCATGGCCATGTTCTGCTCTTGGCAAGAGACTGATGTAAAAACGTCAAGATCAGGACCTTCAAAGGGGCCAAATTTCCAACCTTATGCTCTCCACAATGCGGCAACTGGGACGCCGTCTGTGCCAACACTCAGCAAGTGCCACTTAGAGTCAAAGGAACATTCCATTTAGAGATCCTGCCGGAGATTTAAGCGTTCCTGGAGATTTACATCCTTCATCTTAATAGCAGAACATGAGGACAGTGGCCTCCAGTGGTCACACAAACCACACATTTTATTCCACTATTGGTTTACCATTACTGAGAGCAGCACCAGATTTTACTGTTTGCTTTAGTATATGGTAGAGGGTCAAACTGTAGAGGTGGCCCATGAAGCTGTTCTGGGGCCCCTTGAAAATGAGAGCCCAGGCCTGGTTGGCCCCAACCCATTTGCTATTGAGTGTTAAGGACTCCCCTCAGAACAGGTGTTACTAATCAACAAGATTGGGGGGGGGGGACGGACAAACCAGCAGGAGACCCTTGAGTCCTGGCCGGTAGTACCCAGCACCACGAGGCCGGGGCTTTCTGCCCCCCATACTCACCTCTGCGGAGTCCAGAGCAGCTGTATAAAGCCACAAACCGCCATTTCCCTCTACAGAGACGTTATTAAATCTCTGCCTCTTTGGGGGAGGGGTAAACCATTGTTATCCGACATTCATAGCAACACAGGTGGTAACCCTCCCGCCCCATGTCATAAAGCCGCAGGTCTCATTGTGCGCAGCGCCAGCGGTCAACGCCATCTGTACGAGTTTTGTTTTGTGTGGCAAATTCAGCCCTCATTAAAATCGATAGGTGCTATGGCAACCGCGACCGCATCAGGTGACCAGATGGGTATTAGCGGAATGGGAAAAATAACCCATTTGTTACTGAATAATCACTACAAGATTAACCTCTGCCTGCCCAATGCCAGTCGATCGTAATCATAGAGAAACTGCAGAGGGAAGGCTACCTTTAGGACGCTACCTCCTGGAGTCAGATATATAGACTCACAGTCTCTTATGTGGATAGGATATTTGTGAATGTAATTCTAGGACGACAGTGTAGACTGACACATGGAGAGAAATAGAGGGGGTGTATGCTTACATCAGAGCAGGGATTTATACCGATGTAGATAGGAGATATATCTGTAGGGACGTGCGATGCCCCAGGAGCTGCCTGACTAGGCTCGGACTGGCCCACAGGGGTGCAGGTGAATCCCCCGTGGGCCCCTGAGCAAGGTAGGCCCCTAGTCTCCCACCCCCTGCACAAGTGGCACATAACACAGTAGACTTACTGCTCTATATATATTCAATGTACAGCTCCTCAACCAGCCTATGGTTATATAAAAAGCTTGTAAGATTATTTATTATATTTGAATGTATCCGTACAGTGGCCCCAAAATACATTTTACTTGTGGGCCCTAGAGACCCCAGTCTGACGCTGTGCGTGACGGTCACTTATAAAACACCCAAAGGGACTGTCACCCAGAATTGGGGCTCTCCACGTTCCTATAGATAAGCAGACCTGCCATGTTACCCTCTTTGCACGCTGCTACATACATGTTCTGCACAGATGAAGCAGAGCCGATGGGGTTTCCTGCCTTGGTGACAGTAAGAAGCTTCTCTGGGGTTTGTCGGCGGGGAGGCTCAGCTGTGTGACAGCCACAGGGTAATTGGGAATTAGTGGAAGGTCAGCAGTTCTCTAAATATCATTTCTTGGCCTGATGACTGGACTCTTCACCCCCCCTATGGCTGCAGACGACTTAATCCCTTGTTACAGGGACACATTAATAACGCCTCATCCACTATCCAGTGTGAAATTCCACGGGGAAGATGTTTTGTAGGAAGCAGCATGAATGGCGGGTATGAGGTACGAGGTGCAGGCTGGGGTTAATGGAGTTTTACACTGAAAAGTTTGGCAACTTTCAAATATACTTGGTGTTTCAATACCATTCTATTTTTAAGATCTCTGCTTTCTGTCAGGGACTAGAAATTTTCTAGTTCACATCCAGAGGCTGAAAACACTTTCGGATCAAATCACAGGTGAGAATTTGTTACAATTGTATCCAGTGTAAACAATCCTCCAGACTGATACAATGTATCAGTACAGGTATCAGGACAGGAGCAGAACCTCTGACTCCGTGGACGTGGCCTCCATTCCTGTAGTCACCAGCTCCTGGATATTACATTCAGGCCTCATGCACATGATTGTGTGTTTTGTGATCCACAAACCACGGATACTGGCCGTTAGCATGCCGCCCTTATTTTCTCCCTTCTGTACAAATGTCCTTGTCCACAAAACAGAATAGGGAATGTTCTGTGTTCTGTCCTTTGTGGGTCGGTGGACATACGGACGCGGACAGTACACGGTGTGCGGTCCATATTTTTTGAGTCTCCATTGAAATGAAAGATTCTGCATTCGATCCACAAAATATGTCGATCAAATGCAGAAAAAATACACGGTTGTGTGCAGGGACCTTAGTATCGGGATTCCTCGTGGACGCGTCACAGTGTATCAGTCGCAGATTCCCTGCTCGTGTTAAGCATCCTATGGATCGTGGTGGCAGGAGGAGGCACCGCTGATTGATACCTCAGCTGGGGTTTGTTATGTGCTAATCAGCAGCAGCGTCGGCGAGCGCCCACGTCCCCACAGAGTTTAATTTCAGCCGTGGTCGGGATAATCAGATAACGAGGCAATGGCTGAGACTCCGAGCGCTGAATTAGAGACTAATTAACCATCCCCTGCCAGACGCAACTTCCAGCAGGGCACCAGGAAGCACGAGGCCATGATATATAGGACCAAACACAATGCCAGACCAGCAGACGGGTACAGGAAGGACATTTACTTTAAACAGTCACATGACTAATATGGCTGCCAGCAGGAGAAGGTGCCCAGCTTTCCTGCTGTCCTGAAAAGTCATGCACAGATATGCGATGGGGGATGGGATGTAACATAGCTCCAATAACATTAATGGGACTTAGCTGAAATACCACACACAACCTTTGGGAAAGCGCGGCACTGTTTTTAGTCAGATATAACTATAGTGATGTGACAGATAGGAATATCTACAGGATTTGGCGTCACGTCATGGATCCAGCTCTTTTTGCAATGTATTCTGGAGATGTCAACTGTGGAACAAATGCCAATCGCAAAAAGGCATCGAATGCACAGAGCAGCACAGAGGATTTCAGGAGAGGAATGTGCTGATTCTGTGGAGGTCACAGGATGGGAGTTACGTACTGGAAGGAGCAGGGTCCCAGCAGCACAGAGGATTTCAGGAGAGGACTGTGCTGATCTTGTGGAAGTCACAGGGTTACAGTTACATAGTGGAAGGAGTAGTGTACTCCAAGCAGCACAGAGGATTTCAGGACAGGAGTGTGCTGATCTTGTGGAGGTCACATGATGAGAGTTACATAGTGGAAGGAGCAGGGTCCTCCCAGCAGCACAGAGGATTTCAGGAGAGGAGTGTGCTGATATTGTTGAGGTCACAGGATGAGAGTTACATAGTGGAAGGAGCAGGGTCCCAGCAGCACAGAGGATTTCAGGAGAGGACAGTGCTGATCTTGTGGAGGTCACAGGGTTACAGTTAAATAGTGGAAGGAGCAGTGTACTCCCAGCAGCACAGAGGATTTCAGGAGAGGAGTGTGCTGATCTTGTGGCGGTCACATGATGAGAGTTACATAGTGGAAGGAGCAGGGTCTCAGCAGCACAGATGATTTCAGAAGAGAGAATGCGCAGAGAAGGAAGGGGATTTATCAAACTGGTGTAAAGTAGAACTGGCTCAGTTGCCCATAGCAACCAACAAGATTCCTCCTTTCATTTTTCACAGCTCCTTTGGAAAATGAAAGGTTACTATGGGCAACTGAGCCACTTCTACTTTATACTGGTTTGATAAATCCCCCCTACGTGTTTACAGCCGCCGTTGCTTCTAGATCTTGAATTTTTTACAATAATGAAATCTCGGTATTTTAGCTTTTCCCTCGATCAGCGCCATAGAATTTATGAGAAGACGGGAGCACAGATCATCAAGTCTCCTTCGTAGAACAATAAGAAAATAAGAGGAGACATTTCTAGACTGGATTAAAACATCATCGCCATTTAAATGCCGCCATACGCAGCTCTGCGCAGGTAGAGGAATAATTACCCCCCCCACGGGAAATGTGAATCTCAGCAAAGATAAAGACGTTATAACTATGTGACATTTCTCACGGCGGAAACCACTCGTGGCAGCGATGGCGTCCAATATCCTGTATTCATTGGCCGGGTGCAAATCTGTCACCAGGTGCCAAAGGAAGAAAGAAAAGAATGAAGGAAGAACACAATGAAGGAAGGAAGAAGAAGGTAGAAATAATTAAGAATAAAATGAAGGTCGGGAAGAAAGAAAGAGGGGAAAAATAGGAACGAAGAAAGGTTGAAATAAGTAAGAATAAAATATGAATCAAGAAGAAAGGAAGGAAAAAAAAAAGAGGAAAAAATGGGGAAGGTAAATAAAGGAAGAAAGGAGGAAAAAGAAGGATGTTTGGAAGAAGGGAAAGGGAGGGAAGAAGAACGGAAAATGGAAGGAGGAAAGGAAGGAGCTCTGAAGAAATGAAAGAATAGAGAAAGAAAACGGATGAGAAAAGGAAGGAGGAAAGAATGGAGAGGTAGGAAAAAGGAAAGACATGAAGAAATGAGGAAGAGGGGAGGACAGAAGTAAGAAGGGAAAGATAAAGGAAAAAAGGAATCCAGACCAGAGGGAAAGAAGGAAAGAGGGATGAAAAAGACCAGAAGGCAGAGCGAGCGCGGCCATCTAGCCCTTTCTCTGGTGTGGACCGGAAGTGCCACTGGGTCAGTCGCCATTGGTGGCTGTGGAACATGTGACTACTGGAGTACGGAAATCGGAACGTGTTCGCCATGACTCATCTCAGATTGTGGCCAATACTCATCAAACTGCAGACTGCACAATGGAGTGCGGAGCTTCCCTTTAATCCGCGGAGATTCCCGTTAACCCACGGAGCTCCCTGATAACCCGCGGAGCTTCCCGTTAACCCGCGGAGCTTCCCGTTAACCCATGGAGCTTCCCTTTAACCCGCGGAGCTTCCCTTTAACCCGCGGAGCTTCCCTTTAACCCGCGGAGCGTCCCTTAACCTGCAGAACTCCCCTTTAACTCGTGGAGCTTCCCTTTAACCTGCAGAACTCCCCTTTAGCCCGCAGAGCTTCCCTTTAACCTGCGGAGCTTCCCGTTAACCCGGAGCGTCCCTTTAACCTGCAGAACTCCCCTTTAGCCCGCGGAGCTTCCCTTTAACCTGCAGAACTCCCCTTTAGCCCGCAGAGCTTCCCTTTAACCTGCGGAGCTTCCCGTTAACCCCGGAGCGTCCCTTTAACCTGCAGAACTCCCCTTTAGCCCGCGGAGCTTCCCTTTAAACCCGTGGAGCTTCCCTTTAATCCGCGGAAGCTTCCCTTTAACCCGCGGAGCTTCCCTTTAACCCGCGGAGCTTCCCTTTAACCCGTGGAGCTTCCTTTTAACCTGCAGAACTCCCCTTTAACTCGTGGAGCTTCCCTTTAACCCGTGGAGCTTCCCTTTAACCTGCAGAACTCCCCTTTAGCCCGCGGAGCTTCCCTTTAAACCCGCGGAGCTTCCCTTTTAACCCGCGGAGCTTCCCTTTTAAACCCGCGGAGCTTCCCTTTAACCCGCGGAGCTTCCTTTTAACCTGCAGAACTCCCCTTTAGCCCGCGGAGCTTCCCTTTAACCCGCGGAGCTTCCCTTTAACCCGCGGAGCTTCCCTTTAACCCGCGGAGCTTCCCTTTAACCCGCGGAGCTTCCCTTTAACCCGTGGAGCTTCCTTTTAACCCGTGGAGCTTCTCTTTAACCCGTGGAGCTTCCCTTTAACCCGTGGAGCTTCTCTTTAACCCGCGGAGCTTCCCTTTAACCCGCGGAGCTTCCCTTTAACCACGTGGAGCTTCCTTTTAACCTGCAGAACCCCCTTAGCCCACGGAGCTTCCCTTTAACCCGGGCTCCCTTAATCCGCGGAGCTTCCCTTTAACCCGCGAGCTTCCCTTTAACCCGCGGAGCTTCCCTTTAACCCGTGGAGCTTCTTAACCCCGCAGAGCTTCCTTTAACCCGCAGAGCTTCCCTTTAAACCCCGGAAGCTTCCCTTTAACCCGCGGAGCTTCCCTTTAAACCTTCAGAGCTTCCCTTTAAACCTTCGGAGCTTCCCTTAACCGTGGAGCTCCTTAACCCGTGGGAGCTTCCCTTTAACCTTCGAGCCCTTTAACCCGCTCCCTTTTCGGAGCTTTCCCTTTAACCCGTGGAGCTTCCTTTAACCCGCGAGCTTCCTTTAACGGAGCTTCCCTTTAACCTTCGCTTTAACCCGGAGCTTTCCCTTTTAACCTTCGGAGCTTCCTTTAACCCGTGGAGCTTCCCTTTAACCCGTGGAGCTTCCCTTTAATCCCGGAGCTTCCCTTTAACCTTCGGAGCTTCCCTTTAACCTTCGGAGCTTCCCTTTAAACCCGTGGAGCTTCCCTTTGGAGCTCCCTTTAACAGCCCGCGGAGCTTCCCTTTAA
Source organism: Rhinella marina (assembly GCA_900303285.1). Taxonomy (NCBI): domain Eukaryota; kingdom Metazoa; phylum Chordata; class Amphibia; order Anura; family Bufonidae; genus Rhinella; species Rhinella marina. Next base: position 12,955 of record ONZH01000572.1, on the reverse strand, counting down.
CCTTCGGAGCTTCCTTTAAGCTTCTTTCGGAGCTTCCCTTTAACCCGTGGAGCTTCCTTAACCCGTGGAGCTTCCCTTTACCTTCGGGAGCTTCCTTTAACCTTGGAGCTTCCCTTTAATCTTCGGAGCTTCCCTTTAACCCGTGGAGCTTCCCTTTAACCCGTGGAGCTTCCCTTTAACCCGCGGAGCTTCCCTTTAACCTTCGGAGCTTCCCTTTAATCTTCGGAGCTTCCCTTTAATAACCGTGGACTTCCCTTTAACCCGTGGAGCTTCCCTTTAACCCCTGGAGCTTCCCTTTAACCTTCGGAGCTTCCCTTTAACCTTCGGAGCTTCCCTTTAACCTGTGGAGCTTCCCTTTACCCTGCTGACCCTTTCCTCTTCATCACTGCAGGTTAATTAGTGATTTATCACCAGCCACTTAACCCCTTCACATCCTAATTAATGGTGACTACAAACAGCTTCTGAGCAGCGGTGACGGCCCCGGATTTTAATAAAGCCTTTCATCGTTTCCTTGGCGACCGCCATTTATACGAGATTCGGCGGCGATATTGTTGATGTGTCTTTCACATTTCATTTTTTCCTCCACTGAAATGAGACATGAATGAAGCTCTCACATTAATGGGATGCGATCCATCACTCCCATCCTCCGCTCCCTGCGATGCTAATCTTTTCTGCTCCTCTACTGTGGAAATAACTCACAATCCAGAAATGCTGACGATCCGGAACAGGGAATTCCAGGAATCCGCTTCTCTATCTTTTATTACATATATTCTTCCGATAATCCAGAAAGTTTGACAAATCGGCTCCTGGATCTCCATTCACCCCTCATGCGCCAGTCCTGAGCTTGTACCAAGTGTCCGCGCACAAGGCCTCTCCATACAACTCTACGGAAAGAGGTGAAAGAGAGTCCGATAATTCAGAATATCTGATGATCTGGCATGTACTAAACCCGGGTAATCTGGTGGTCTTGTGGCTACGCCCTATGGAGAGCAGCGGGCACCAGGCTGGGTTCCTGAGCTGACAATCAGATCGCCCCTGGTGTTAGATGGAGTCGCGGGGTTAACGCTGCCCGGATCTCCGCTGCTGCAGAAGAAATTCTATAGAAATTTATAATTTTCAGGCCTTATCGGCTGGGCACAGGGCACAGGGCACAGGGCACCTCCTCATGATGTATGGAAACACCACCGATCCACAGCAGTAATCGTGTCTGTCAGGTGGCTGAGAAGACCAGACTACAACCCCCATTATTAGACTATTGGAACAAGAGAAGGGCCCGGTAAACAAGGACAATACCGCAATCTATTAACGCTAGTAAACATCCAGTTCTACAGTATCCGATCTCTGCTTGCTGTCAGTGAACGGTCACCTAGGCTCTGTAATAGCAGCTGTACAGGTGACGCAGCTTCCTCAGAGTTTAAGAAATAATCTGCAATTTCCTTTAAGTGGTTCTTGGAATTGGCGCAAGGAAAGACGTCCATCTAAGAAAAAAAAGTCAGCGGCCTCTATAATGGGGGCCCCGGGGTCCTTTCTTATACATAATGGCATATCCTTGACACACGTCTTGAAGTGCTCTTAATTTCTGCATTTAGATGAAGTGTGTGGAGCCATTGTTCCTCCCGCGTCCATGTTGGTATTTATAATGGCGCTCTGTCAGTGCCGCCTGATTAACATCCATATTGCTTCTTTCTTGTGGGGAAGGCCATGTGGGCAGTTTCTCTAGGACACGGTCTGCAGGGGGCGCCTCCATCCCGCCTGCCCAGTGCCTTTATTAACATATATGCGGTGGCGCTGCTGGATTCCATTAATGGCTCTCCTAAGGTTCATTGACTTGTGATGGCGGTATATGCGGGGTGAACACCGGGGACTCAGTGGGGCCCCTGAATCTCCAACTGCTGATGTGTAGGCTGTTTGCAATAGTGGTGCCCCTTTGTCCATGAGGCCTCTATGCTGCTACCGCAAGACTTGTGGTATAGTCTGATCCAACATAGCTGAGGTCTCTAAACTGGGGTTCTCCCACGGCAGTCCTGTGCCCGTCACGCGGCTGTCGCCTTCCCCATCTGTGCCAATCCAAGAAGCCATCTTTATAGGTTACAGGTGATAGATAAAAGAGCAGGAGTGGGGTACGGTAAGTGCCCTCATATACCTGCATGCTGACAGGTGACCAAACCTTTGCCTGCCACATGTCTGAAAATGCCAGCAATTTCCTGTCACCAATAGGAATAGCAGCTCTGGAGCACAAATGGCTGCCCCAACAATGGAAGTACTGAGCAATGTGACTGGACAGCAGCATTTATACTTCATTACTTAAGTCGACATATAGAAATCCATGTAGAACTAAGCTCCTCCCCTGCTTAACTAGGCCTTACCCCTGAGGATCTCATTAGTTATAAATTAATCATGTGACCTGACCCTCCTTCATGAGTGCAGATAATTTACCTGACTACGCAGAGCTGCTCACATCTTCCTCCTCACTGACATCTATCCTGTATAAAGCTTGTATTTTATAAATGTCAGTAGTGATGTCATCACCACCAATTATAGAAAGCTCTTCACAGCAGTGACATAATCCGGTATACCCCAGCTCTGCACATCCATGCGACTTCTCTCTCATTAATTCTGATTTCAGGATCTAATTATAGAATTTGCTGCGTCCCACCCCCGGAGCAGCGCTCACTGAGTGAAATCTGAATATACTTCCACAGCAGGATGAGAATTAACGTATAAAGAGACTGGTGCGACTACTGCCATGGTGGCCGCAGCGACCAAATAGAAAATGATATGGTGGAGAAGACAGCATCTCAGCTCTCTCCAGGGGTGGTTCGTTTGCCAAGCTGCTTCATTCCAGGAAATAGCGCCACACCAGTGCATGGGTTATAACTGGTATTGCAGCTCAGGTCCAATGAAGTGAATGAGACCAAATACAAATTGTGCAGAAATGAAGCCAAGTATCCAGAGTATCCTCCTTATGTCCCACACAGAGGACCCGGGCGCTGAGTGCTCGAAATCTGGACCCTTGTCTGGAGTAATAGAGGAGACGGTTTAATGCTGTGTGCACCAGAGACGGGCAGCATACTGCCGAGTATAGGCGACGCTTACCTGCATTATATGAATTCATTACAGAAATTGCTGTAATTAGTCACAACCCGTCGATCTGACTGTCTACAGGCGCCAAGGAGCAAATTGCGCTCTCGGAGCAAAACACGGACGATGCAGTGACAAGTTTGCTTAGGAAATAGGACAGTGCAGATGCTTCAGGGGCCTTCTAGTCACAGAGCTGCAGCCGGCGGCGGGTGTGAGGTCACTGAACACATTAACGCCAGCCGTGAAGTGGCTGATAACAGGAGACGATGGGGGTCATTTACAAAGAGCAGCTATCTATGCCCCGCTATGCCCCACACTGGGTCTAGATATCCTGCAGCTTGTTGGGTTTTCTCGCCGGTTCGGGACGTGGGCCCCGTGCCCTTTGCAGGTAGGTTGCCACCCAGCTTTCACGGATGATGATAATTGCACAGATGGCAGTGATTCGGAGGTGCTTCCGTTTTCAGTAGAGGCGCTCTGCGACACCGCTCAGTCTCATCCTTAGGTACAGTCTCTGCAGTGCAGGTGTTTGCTGTCTCACAGCTGCGGCTTTGTGTCATGTCATTTACATACTCGCCACTCTGCGCTTTTATCTTCTGCACTAACAATTACCGCTACTTTCCCAGAAGCCTCTAAGGCTGCACAATTGTATAACACCTCCAGCTTTACCGACACAAATGAGATCCAGACAATGTGGTAAATGAGGAGGATCAGAAATGTAAATTGTGGATGAAAGCAGATGAACACGGCATGTGAGGGGTTAAATGATGGGGTACGGTACGATCGCCAATCCCTGTCATTATGGCCAGGGAGCCTGCGGTAACATAAAGCCGGCACCGCTGTATATGGAGGAGCTCACCGCCGCCCGCTCTGGGGGGTCCTGACACCTGGGGCCCCCGCAGATCAGCTGTTTGAGAAGCTACCAGATCTCCCATGAGCGCCTTCTCCGTGCAAACCACACACCTCACATTCAAGTGAATGGAGCTGAGCACAAAAGCACAACCGCTATACAAGGTACAGCGCTCATACGAGTACCAATATCTTCTCAACACAGATGAACGTGGTAGATCATGCGGGGATCAGTATAGAATCTGAAAACACCAGGGGAATGAGTACCTGATAGGAGCACAGATAGTTCAGGATAGGAGCAGTATTATAGTAGTTATATTCTTGTACATAGGAGCAGTATTATAGTAGTTATATTCTTGTACATAGGAGGCAGTATTATAGTAGTTATATTCTTGTACATAGGAGCAGTATTATAGTAGTTATATTCTTGTACATAGGAGCAGTATTATAGTAGTTATATTCTTGTACATAGGAGCAGTATTATAGTAGTTATATTTTGTACATAGGAGCAGTATTATAGTAGTTTATATTCTTGTACATAGGAGCAGTATTATAGTAGTTATATTTCTTGTACATAGGAGCAGTATTATAGTAGTTATATTCTTGTACATAGGAGCAGTATTATAGTAGTTATATTCTTGTACATAGGAGCAGTATTATAGTAGTTATATTCTTGTACATAGGAGGCAGTATTATAGTAGTTATATTCTTGTACATAGGAGCAGTATTATAGTAGTTATATTCTTGTACATAGGAGGCAGTATTATAGTAGTTATATTCTTGTACATAGGAGCAGTATATATAGTAGTTATATTCTTGTACATAGGAGGCAGTATTATAGTAGTTATATTCTTGTACATAGGAGCAGTATTATAGTAGTTATATTCTTGTACATAGGAGCAGTATTATAGTAGTTATATTCTTGTACATAGGAGCAGTATATAGTAGTAGTTATATTCTTGTACATAGGAGCAGTATTATTATAGTAGTTATATTCTTGTACATAGGAGCAGTATTATAGTAGTTATATTCTTGTACATAGGAGCAGTATTATAGTAGTTATATTCTTGTACATAGGAGCAGTATTATAGTAGTTATATTCTTGTACATAGGAGCAGTATTATAGTAGTTATATTCTTGTACATAGGAGCAGTATTATATAGTAGTTATATTCTTGTACATAGGAGCAGTATTATAGTAGTTATATTCTTGTACATAGGAGCAGTATTATAGTAGTTATATTCTTGTACATAGGAGCAGTATTATAGTAGTTTATATCTTGTACATAGGAGCAGTATTTATAGTAGTTATTATTCTTGTACATAGGAGCAGTATTATAGTAGTTATATTCTTGTACATAGGAGCAGTATTATAGTAGTTATATTTCTTGTACATAGGAGCAGTATTATAGTAGTTATATTCTTGTACATAGGAGGCAGTATTATAGTAGTTATATTCTTGTACATAGGAGCAGTATTATAGTAGTTATATTCTTGTACATAGGAGCAGTATTATAGTAGTTATATTCTTGTACATAGGAGCAGTATTATAGTAGTTTATATTCTTGTACATAGGAGCAGTATTATAGTAGTTATATTCTTGTACATAGGAGCAGTATTATAGTAGTTATATTCTTGTACATAGGAGCAGTATTATAGTAGTTATATTCTTGTACATAGGAGGCAGTATTATAGTAGTTATATTCTTGTACATAGGAGGCAGTATTATAGTAGTTATATTCTTGTACATAGGAGGCAGTATTATAGTAGTTATATTCTTGTACATAGGAAGCAGTATTATAGTAGTTATATTCTTGTACATAGGAGCAGTATTATAGTAGTTATATTCTTGTACATAGGAGCAGTATTATAGTAGTTATATTCTTGTACATAGGAGCAGTATTATAGTAGTTATATTCTTGTACATAGGAGCAGTATTATAGTAGTTTATATTCTTGTACATAGGAGCAGTATTATAGTAGTTATATTCTTGTACATAGGAGCAGTATTATAGTAGTTATATTCTTGTACATAGGAGCAGTATTATAGTAGTTATATTCTTGTACATAGGAGGCAGTATTATAGTAGTTATATTCTTGTACATAGGAGCAGTATTATAGTAGTTATATTCTTGTACATAGGAGCAGTATTATAGTAGTTATATTCTTGTACATAGGAGCAGTATTATAGTTAGTATTATATTCTTGTACATAGGAGCAGTATTATAGTAGTTATATTCTTGTACATAGGAGCAGTATTATAGTAGTTATATTCTTGTACATAGGAGGCAGTATTATAGTAGTTATATTCTTGTACATAGGAGCAGTATTATAGTAGTTATATTCTTGTACATAGGAGCAGTATTATAGTAGTTATATTCTTGTACATAGGAGGCAGTATTATAGTAGTTATATTCTTGTACATAGGAGGCAGTATTATAGTAGTTATATTCTTGTACATAGGAGCAGTATTATAGTAGTTTATATTCTTGTACATAGGAGCAGTATTATAGTAGTTATATTCTTGTACATAGGAGCAGTATTATTATAGTAGTTATATTCTTGTACATAGGAGCAGTATTATAGTAGTTATAATTCTTGTACATAGGAGCAGTATTATAGTAGTTATATTCTTGTACATAGGAGGCAGTATTATAGTAGTTATATTCTTGTACATAGGAGCAGTATTATAGTAGTTATATTCTTGTACATAGGAGCAGTATTATAGTAGTTATATTCTTGTACATAGGAGCAGTATTATAGTAGTTATATTCTTGTACATAGGAGCAGTATTATAGTAGTTATATTCTTGTACATAGGAGCAGTATTATAGTAGTAGTTATATTCTTGTACATAGGAGCAGTATTATAGTAGTTATATTCTTGTACATAGGAGCAGTATTATAGTAGTTATATTCTTGTACATAGGAGCAGTATTATAGTAGTTATATTTCTTGTACATAGGAGCAGTATTATAGTAGTTATATTCTTGTACATAGGAGCAGTATTATAGTAGTTATATTCTTGTACATAGGAGCAGTATTATAGTAGTTATATTCTTGTACATAGGAGCAGTATTATAGTAGTTATATTCTTGTACATAGGAGCAGTATTATAGTAGTTATATTCTTGTACATAGGAGGCAGTATTATAGTAGTTATATTCTTGTACATAGGAGCAGTATTATAGTAGTTATATTCTTGTACATAGGAGCAGTATTATAGTAGTTATATTCTTGTACATAGGAGAGCAGTATTATAGTAGTTATATTCTTGTACATAGGAGCAGTATTTATAGTAGTTATATTCTTGTACATAGGGAGCAGTATTATAGTAGTTTATATTCTTGTACATAGGAGCAGTATTATAGTAGTTATATTCTTGTACATAGGAGCAGTATTATAGTAGTTATATTCTTGTACATAGGAGGCAGTATTATAGTAGTTATATTCTTGTACATAGGAGCAGTATTATAGTAGTTATATTCTTGTACATAGGAGCAGTATTATAGTAGTTATATTCTTGTACATAGGAGCAGTATTATAGTAGTTATATTCTTGTACATAGGAAGCAGTATTATAGTAGTTATATTCTTGTACATAGGAGGCAGTATTTATAGTAGTTATATTCTTGTACATAGGAGGCAGTATTATAGTAGTTATATTCTTGTACATAGGAGCAGTATTATAGTAGTTATATTCTTGTACATAGGAGCAGTATTATAGTAGTTATATTCTTGTACATAGGAGCAGTATTATAGTAGTTATATTCTTGTACATAGGAGCAGTATTATAGTAGTTATATTTCTTGTACATAGGAGGCAGTATTATAGTAGTTATATTCTTGTACATAGGAGCAGTATTATAGTAGTTATATTCTTGTACATAGGAGCAGTATTATAGTAGTTATATTCTTGTACATAGGAGCAGTATTATAGTAGTTATATTCTTGTACATAGGAGCAGTATTATAGTAGTTATATTCTTGTACATAGGAGCAGTATTATAGTAGTTATATTCTTGTACATAGGAGCAGTATTATAGTAGTTATATTCTTGTACATAGGAGGCAGTATTTTATAGTAGTTATATTCTTGTACATAGGAGGCAGTATTATAGTAGTTATATTCTTGTACATAGGAGCAGTATTATAGTAGTTATATTCTTGTACATAGGAGCAGTATTATAGTAGTTATATTCTTGTACATAGGAGCAGTATTATAGTAGTTATATTCTTGTACATAGGAGGCAGTATTATAGTAGTTATATTTCTTGTACATAGGAGGCAGTATTATAGTAGTTATATTCTTGTACATAGGAGGCAGTATTATAGTAGTTTATATTCTTGTACATAGGAGCAGTATTATAGTAGTTATATTCTTGTACATAGGAGCAGTATTATAGTAGTTATATTCTTGTACATAGGAGCAGTATTATAGTAGTTATATTCTTGTACATAGGAGCAGTATTATAGTAGTTATATTCTTGTACATAGGAGCAGTATTATAGTAGTTATATTCTTGTACATAGGAGCAGTATTATAGTAGTTATATATTCTTGTACATAGGAGCAGTATTATAGTAGTTATATTCTTGTACATAGGAGCAGTATTATAGTAGTTATATTCTTGTACATAGGAGGCAGTATTATAGTAGTTATATTCTTGTACATAGGAGGCAGTATTATAGTAGTTATATTCTTGTACATAGGAGCAGTATTATAGTAGTTATATTCTTGTACATAGGAGCAGTATTATAGTAGTTATATTCTTGTACATAGGAGCAGTATTATAGTAGTTATATTCTTTGTACATAGGAGGCAGTATTATAGTAGTTATATTCTTGTACATAGGAGCAGTATTATAGTAGTTATATTCTTGTACATAGGAGCAGTATTATAGTAGTTATATTCTTGTACATAGGAGCAGTATTATAGTAGTTATATTCTTGTACATAGGAAGCAGTATTATAGTAGTTATATTCTTGTACATAGGAGCAGTATTATAGTAGTTATATTCTTGTACATAGGAGCAGTAGTATTATAGTAGTTATATTCTTGTACATAGGAGCAGTATTATAGTAGTTATATTCTTGTACATAGGAGCAGTATATATAGTAGTTATTCTTGTACATAGGAGGCAGTATTATAGTAGTTATATTCTTGTACATAGGAGCAGTATTATAGTAGTTATATTCTTGTACATAGGAGCAGTATTATAGTAGTTATATTCTTGTACATAGGAGCAGTATTATAGTAGTTATATTCTTGTACATAGGAGCAGTATATTATAGTAGTTATATTCTTGTACATAGGAGCAGTATTTATAGTAGTTATATTCTTGTACATAGGAGCAGTATTATAGTAGTTATATTCTTGTACATAGGAAGCAGTATTATAGTAGTTATATTCTTGTACATAGGAGCAGTATTATAGTAGTTATATTCTTGTACATAGGAGCAGTATTATAGTAGTTATATTCTTGTACATAGGAGCAGTATTATAGTAGTTATATTCTTGTACATAGGAGCAGTATTATAGTAGTTTATATTCTTGTACATAGGGAGCAGTATTATAGTAGTTATTATTCTTGTACATAGGAGGCAGTATTATAGTAGTTATTATCTTGTACATAGGAGCAGTATTATAGTAGTTATATTCTTGTACATAGGAGCAGTATTATAGTAGTTATATTCTTGTACATAGGAGCAGTATTATAGTAGTTATATTCTTGTACATAGGAGCAGTATTATAGTAGTTATATTCTTGTACATAGGAGCAGTATTATAGTAGTAGTTATATTCTTGTACATAGGAGCAGTATTTATAGTAGTTATATTCTTGTACATAGGAGCAGTATTATAGTAGTTATATTCTTGTACATAGGAGCAGTATTATAGTAGTTATATTCTTGTACATAGGAGCAGTATTATAGTAGTTATATTCTTGTACATAGGAGCAGTATTATAGTAGTTATATTCTTGTACATAGGAGCAGTATTATAGTAGTTATATTCTTGTACATAGGAGCAGTATTATAGTAGTTATATTCTTGTACATAGGAGCAGTATTATAGTAGTTATATTCTTGTACATAGGAGCAGTATTATAGTAGTTATATTCTTGTACATAGGAGCAGTATTATAGTAGTTATATTCTTGTACATAGGAGCAGTATTATAGTAGTTATATTCTTGTACATAGGAGCAGTATATATAGTAGTTATATTCTTGTACATAGGAGGCAGTATTATAGTAGTTATATTCTTGTACATAGGAGGCAGTATTATAGTAGTTATATTTCTTGTACATAGGAGGCAGTATTTATAGTAGTTATTATTCTTGTACATAGGAGCAGTATTATAGTAGTTATATTCTTGTACATAGGAGCAGTATTATAGTAGTTATATTCTTGTACATAGGAGGAGCAGTATTATAGTAGTTTATATTCTTGTACATAGGAGCAGTATTATAGTAGTTATATTCTTGTACATAGGAGGCAGTATTATAGTAGTTATATTCTTGTACATAGGAGCAGTATTATAGTAGTTATATTCTTGTACATAGGAGCAGTATTATAGTAGTTATATTCTTGTACATAGGAGCAGTATTTATAGTAGTTATATTCTTGTACATAGGAGCAGTATTATAGTAGTTATATTCTTGTACATAGGAGCAGTATTATAGTAGTTATATTCTTGTACATAGGGAGCAGTATTATAGTAGTTATATTCTTGTACATAGGAGGGCAGTATTATAGTAGTTATATTCTTGTACATAGGAGCAGTATTATAGTAGTTATATTCTTGTACATAGGAGCAGTATTATAGTAGTTATATTCTTGTACATAGGAGGCAGTATTATAGTAGTTATATTCTTTGTACATAGGAGCAGTATATAGTAGTTTATTCTTGTACATAGGAGCAGTATATATAGTAGTTATATTCTTGTACATAGGAGCAGTATTATAGTAGTTATATTCTTGTACATAGGAGCAGTATTATAGTAGTTATATTTCTTGTACATAGGAGCAGTATTATAGTAGTTATATTCTTGTACATAGGAGCAGTATTATAGTAGTTATATTCTTGTACATAGGAGCAGTATATATAGTAGTTATATTCTTGTACATAGGAGGCAGTATTATAGTAGTTATATTTCTTGTACATAGGAGCAGTATTATAGTAGTTATATTCTTGTACATAGGAGCAGTATTATAGTAGTTATATTCTTGTACATAGGAGCAGTATTATAGTAGTTATATTCTTGTACATAGGAGCAGTATTATAGTAGTTATATTCTTGTACATAGGAGCAGTATTATAGTAGTTATATTCTTGTACATAGGAGCAGTATTATAGTAGTTATATTCTTGTACATAGGAGCAGTATTATAGTAGTTATATTCTTGTACATAGGAGCAGTATTATAGTAGTTATATTCTTGTACATAGGAGCAGTATTATAGTAGTTATATTCTTGTACATAGGAGCAGTATTATAGTAGTTATATTCTTGTACATAGGAGCAGTATTATAGTAGTTATATTCTTGTACATAGGAGCAGTATTATAGTAGTTATATTCTTGTACATAGGAGCAGTATTATAGTAGTTATATTCTTGTACATAGGAGCAGTATTATAGTAGTTATATTCTTGTACATAGGAGCAGTATTATAGTAGTTATATTCTTGTACATAGGAGCAGTATTATAGTAGTTATATTCTTGTACATAGGAGCAGTATTATAGTAGTTATATTCTTGTACATAGGAGCAGTATTATAGTAGTTATATTTCTTGTACATAGGAGCAGTATTATAGTAGTTATATTCTTGTACATAGGAGCAGTATTATAGTAGTTATATTCTTGTACATAGGAGCAGTATTATAGTAGTTATATTCTTGTACATAGGAGGCAGTATTATAGTAGTTATATTCTTGTACATAGGAGCAGTATTATAGTAGTTATATTCTTGTACATAGGAGCAGTATTATAGTAGTTATATTCTTGTACATAGGAGCAGTATTATAGTAGTTATATTCTTGTACATAGGAGGCAGTATTATAGTAGTTATATTCTTGTACATAGGAGCAGTATTATAGTAGTTATATTCTTGTACATAGGAGGCAGTATTATAGTAGTTATATTCTTGTACATAGGAGCAGTATTATAGTAGTTATATTCTTGTACATAGGAGGCAGTATTATAGTAGTTATATTCTTGTACATAGGAGCAGTATTATAGTAGTTATATTCTTGTACATAGGAGCAGTATTATAGTAGTTATATTCTTGTACATAGGAGCAGTATTATAGTAGTTATATTCTTGTACATAGGAGCAGTATTATAGTAGTTATATTCTTGTACATAGGAGCAGTATTATAGTAGTTATATTCTTGTACATAGGAGCAGTATTATAGTAGTTATATTCTTGTACATAGGAGCAGTATTATAGTAGTTATATTCTTGTACATAGGAGCAGTATTATAGTAGTTATATTCTTGTACATAGGAGCAGTATTATAGTAGTTATATTCTTGTACATAGGAGCAGTATTATAGTAGTTATATTCTTTGTACATAGGAGCAGTATTTATAGTAGTTATATTCTTGTACATAGGAGCAGTATTATAGTAGTTATATTCTTGTACATAGGAGCAGTATTATAGTAGTTATATTCTTGTACATAGGAGCAGTATTATAGTAGTTATATTCTTGTACATAGGAGCAGTATTATAGTAGTTATATTCTTGTACATAGGAGGCAGTATTATAGTAGTTATATTCTTGTACATAGGAGCAGTATTATAGTAGTTATATTCTTGTACATAGGAGCAGTATTATAGTAGTTATATTCTTGTACATAGGAGGCAGTATTATAGTAGTTATATTCTTGTACATAGGAGCAGTATTATAGTAGTTATATTCTTGTACATAGGAGCAGTATTATAGTAGTTATATTCTTGTACATAGGAGCAGTATTATAGTAGTTATATTCTTGTACATAGGAGCAGTATTATAGTAGTTATATTTCTTGTACATAGGAGCAGT